>JAAGAY010003207.1:7293-29971 GCA_011801015.1 Ardeotis arabs
ACAGTAGCAAACTTTAGAGCTAATGGGGCAGATACTGTTCTGTATTCCCTGTAGCTTGACTCTAACAGTGCAAGCTTTTGTGACATGATTTCTTCACTCTGTAGATCACTTCATCCTCTCTTGCTCCCAGTCTGTCAGCTGGGTTTCACTCTTCTCTTATAGTTGCTGCTGCTAGCCTTTGAAGAGTAGGACACATGATGGAGTCTTTGAGATGCTTCATGATGTTTTTAAGACACAAGTTTTGAAAACAATGTTTCTAATATTTCTTGTATTGTACGAGCCTTGGCATTTGCAAAATCCATGCTCTCCCCTGGGATTTTGAATATTCCAGTGTCTTATTTAGTCTCAAAGGAATTGATCATAGCAATGCTCAACAAAAGCAAAACTTACAGGTGTCTCAGCTCTGCTTTATTTTTTAGCTTGGAGCTTACTTGTGTCATTTTGTTGTCTATTGTGCTGAAATTTGTAACACAATGTAGGAGGATGCTATGGTACTGGAGAAGAAAGTTAGCATTTTAGTTGATGAACTTTGACCACAAATTCTAATTTGTACTTATTGAGCAAGTTTTCTTTTTGTTTCTTCTTTTTTTTTTGAGCAAGTTCCCCTCCTTCCCTCTCATGATTCCCCACACGCCCATCCTGTTCCTCCTAACTGAGGACTTTGCCAGGAGAAACAGCGTTATGACAGTGGTGTTGGCTTGCAAGCTACTCTGAGCTTTCTGGATTCATGAATATATGTTGTAAGGAGAGAACCACAAGTGCTGTTACTGTGGTTATAATGCAGAAGCATTTGCAGAAGCTTGCACGGCACTCCTTCCCTATGCAAAAGCACACTCATGTTATATTGGAGTGGGCAGGGTCACTTTGGCTTTGTTCAGTTGCAATTATGTGACTGCTGGAATTAGTATTAACAGATTTATGATGCCCCTCAGATGTTGAGTCAATGCCATGTGATGGAGCTGAAGAGGTTGTCAAAGGCAGGATGGCATTCTCAACCTTCCTAAGTGCATTAATCGTTCTTGTGATGAAATGAATCCTTACCCGCACCATATGTCACCTGTTAAGGTACTATCCATTAGGTTTAAGTGCAAGTCAAGACAGCTTTTTGGAAGCTTGAAGTGTCAGTGCAAGGCTTTCAGTAGTAAAAGTGTTTGAAAATTAGGTGTGAAAAATACCCCAAGGTGGTTTTTCCTCAAAAAAGTTGTGGTTTTTTTTTCTTCCTGAAATATCTGACAGCTTAAGTAGTAATTAAATTTCTGTCATATCTAAAGCCAATTGCTTCTGTGAACTGCTTTGATCTTACACTATAGTCACAGTGGCTGCAGTGATACCCAGTGTGGTTGGTGTATGACACTTTAGAGAGGCTTTAATGTCTGTCTTTATAGACACTTCTGCTACTGGTGGGTTTATGATAATGGTAATTCTGCCCAAGGGTTTTTGCATGTGTACTGCTCTTCTGAATGTGAGTTCATTGAAACTGATTGCTTAACAGCACTGCCACTGCAGGCATCTGATACAGCAGATGGGATGAGCTTTTCTTAAGTTATGACTGTCCTGTGACACCGGAGGAGAGACTCCCTGGATGAGTACCTGGATTCTTCAGAGACTTTTCTTTTTTTAACCATCTATTTTTGCAACAGCATCCCTCTCTCCCTGTCACCCCCAGTATCTGTAAGAAAAAGACCAATAATAGTCCTGCTTCCCTTTCACAATGGCCACTTTCATAAGCCTGTATCATGCCCTAATTCTTACTCCCTCCTTAAGAGTCATCAAAAAGTGAAAAGCTGTGAGTGAAGCGGAAGCTAAAGGGAACATCTGACACAGCAGTGTTCCCAGAGGCAGCTGGCAGCAGCAGGTAACTTGTATCTGGTTCAATACAGACTAAACAATCTGCTCTTAAAAAAAATACAAAAGAAATTCCTTTCCTTGCTACCTGCTGTGAGACCTCAAAGGAAGATGTTCTGGCTGATGTCTGTGGCATACAGTAATGTCCTTTGGTTGGCACTGATGCTTTTGTTCCTGCTGTTCCAGCTGGAAGAGTTTTCTGCAGATACTTTGGTGAGCAGCCATCACCTTTATTCCTGACCTCTAAAAGGCAAGTGCAGCATTTCTGTAACTCTGTCTCTGCTGACTTGAACATTGTCACTGAAGGCAATGGACAGTAATTTTTGTGGGACTTGGAATTCCCTGTACATGCACCAAGTCTGTTGTCCTATTTCAGTCACAGGCATGATTTGTACTGGGTGGAAGAAGTACAAAGCTGTCCTGGCAAAATAGGCCAGGGGTAACTTTTGTTGGGGAAAGTGCAATTTTTCAAGCAATTTTTTGTTCATGACGAGTCAACTGCAACCCTGCTAAGATAAGATCCTCTTAAGATCTTCACGTGATTCAAAAGCCACAACAGTTTGGCTGTTCTGTGGCTTGTACCAGGGGATTAAAATTGCATAGCGGTCTGTGGGCCAACACAAAATGCTAACAGTCTTGTGGCACAGCATCAACATGGGACCTGCACGTCCATTTCCTAAAAGCCATGTGTAGGTTGTGTGCCATAACTTGGCATGTCTACTTTGCGGTCAGATCTTTATAGAAATTCAGTGGTGTTCTGTTTCCTAATAAACATAAAAATGGTTGAAAATTAGGCCATAATACAGAATTTTGCTGTGTATGGTGGGTTTAAAAAACATTGGAGTAAAACGTTGATAAGTCCGATATGTAAGTGTTTTAAAAAAACCTGTGAAGCTATGATTTGGTATAGAATGCTGTTGACCTTTTTTGTAAGAGGCGAAGTTAAGTTTTGTGTCATATCATATGTAGTAAAAACTTGATTAAGTGATCTTGATAACAGAATCTTTAATGTTATAGGAACTTCTGTTTGCTTATCTTACAGAAGAAACTAAATTCTCTTAGATCTTTGTATTGTAAAGCTCAAGTACTCTGGGTTTCTTAATAGACAGAATGGAATAGAGTAAGATCTTGTATGCTATAAAATGCATTGTTTCTACCACTTTAACTTTGTTGAAAATGTGGAGTTTTCTTTCACCAGTCATGTTTTTGTCTTCAACAGAAGGGTTCAGGCCCTTTAAAGAGGAAAAGATTTTGCCTGTGTTATTAGCGATGTACCAATGGAGATGGTATAAACAAACAAAATCTGAAAAAACATGAATGGAAGTGAATACGCTAAGAGCTTAGGGTGTTGCAGAGTGAATTAGAGACCCTCAGGACTCATAATTCAGAAAAAAGGCAGTAGAATGCCCATTGTCATGGGAATGCAGTTGGTTGGGTTTGGTTTTGGGTTGTTTGGGTGTTTTCAGTCTTTTAAAAGGATTTTTTTGTTTGCTTGTTTTTATAAAGGATTAATAGTTTACAAAGGACAATTATGTCTACTGTTGTAATGGTTTAAAATATCCTAGCAGTCTGTAAGGAGGAAAAAAAAGAAAAAAAAAAATGATAGGTGATTGACCTTGGAGTTGGAGTTCAGTTCTGTGTTTGTCATGTATTTTCCTTTGCCCTTGGCAAGTCATTCTCATCTGCCTTTGGGCTGTTCAATAGAGTCAGCTACATTTTTGGGTTCTTTTCAGAATTGCCATCTATAGCGTTATTTAGTGTCACATACCAAATTTATACATTCTTTAAAGACACGTGCTCTTCAGTTGTCATCATATGAAAATTTAATATTTTATTTGATTGAAATTAAAGCAAGAAGTAGGCTTCTTATTATGGAGATAAGATTTAAAATCAGATCCAAGTGTAAAATGAAGGCTTGAATTCTGCAGGTAAGCATCCACCATGAGAGGGATAAAGAGGGAGAGAAGCAAAGAAGTCTAAGGTTCAGAAGGGAAATAAGGTCGCCAGATCAAAGTGGAAAAGATAGGCAGTGGTTTGATCTTAATTCTTAAAAGTAATTTAAGGAAAGTGGCAATCTTCTAATAGGCTGGCTAGGGTGAAGTAGATATATAAATGTCAGTCTAGTTATTTCTTCTCTTTTCTATCTTTCAAAACTTTGAAACTTGCACCTTAAATTATATATAGGATGAACTCTTTCCTCAAGGAGCTTTCTTTTAATTTAGGACTTTAATGCTGCAAGCACTTGGGCATGTAAACCTCATAGCAATAAATCATCAACCCAGTTTAACAGATATGTGCACATAAGTATTTGCAAAATAAGCAAAATATGTCATCTCTATAGTAATACCTTCAAAAATTAAGTTAGTAAAGCTGTGTAACTACAGTTTAAGAACTATGAATTTCTTCTAATAAGAAGTCCTTCTCTGTTTGTAGTGTATTTCTTTAGGTTTCTTTTTTCTTTGGGTTTTTTCCTTTTTTTTTCTTTTTTTTTTTTTCTTTGCTTTGTTTTGCATGCACTAGGAGAGCGCTCTGGCCTATTGCATTGTGCTAAGAAGAATGACAGTATTTCTCAGTTTTAACTCTTCTTTATGTGGCAAAAGCAACAGAATTTTTTTTTTTCCCCCTCTTCTACTGCATCTTCCAGTGTGTTGCTTCTGGATATAGGAGCTTCCTTGTGATAACAGGAAAGTGTTTATAATTGCTTTTAAAATACTGAAAAAATGAAATTGGACTTGAGCTGGTTTTCACTGGGTCTACTTGCATATTGGAGACATAAGGACAGGAGCTGCAAATGTTTTCAGATAAGCATCTGTTTTTTTTAACTGATGACTATGCTGTCTTATTTGGGTTTATTGATCATCAGACACTTCCATTTTGGTTTTTCATTTTAAATGCCACTGCTTGTATCTATTTTCAGAATGGTGATTTTTATCAGGATGGTTTAAAGACAGCAAAAGTGTCTTTTTACCTGTTTTAAAGTAGTGAAACTCAGGGCAATGAATAGGTAGTTGTTCAAAGTCACATAGTAACTCAGCTGGAGAACCACAGCTTCACTGTTGCCTGCTCCCTCTTTCGCCTGCCCTCCCCTCCTCACTTTTTTCTCTCTGTTTCTCCTCCTTCACCTCTATAGCTGTATCCTTACTTTTTTTTTTTTTGCTTTCTTTCATCACTGAAGAAACCTTCCTTGCAGTCTCAAATTCATAGTTAATTTTCCACTGTTTCCAACTATCATTTGTAGATGTGCAAGGAGCCATTCTAAGATGCAAGACTATATCTTGGGGATGGGGAGGTACAAGAGCCCCCTCCTTTTCTGCTCCTGGGAACAGGTAGAGGTTACTGAGGAGTTGTCGGGAAGAATGAAAACCTTTAAGGGATTTCAGTTATTTAATTTCTTCCTTTGCAAAAGAAGGTACTTACATCTGCATCAAGTTCCTGTCGCAATCTTCGCTGATCAATCCTATTGAGACAGCCAGTACACCTCCTGGGTCTCTACACATTTACATTGCTCTGTTAGAGTATACATCAATGTATGGATGCTAGAAAGCATTGGCGGTGATGAAGGAAGTTTTATTTGCTCTTACCATGTGTTTTAAAAATAATACTGTGCTTGGTTAGATGAAGACAACATCTGTAATGTGCTTCTTGAGGCAGATGGTAGATCAGAGAATAAAATATGTTTAATTTCTAAGGGAAGGAAAAGTGAGTAAGCTGAATTGAAATCACAAGCACTTCCTCTTCTTTTCAGTATTTACTATGAAATTCAGATTATGGTACATCCTGCTGTTTTATGTCTACCTCTGCATATATTGCAGGCCGTGGTGTACAGGAGTTTAATTGTAAAAATAGGTTTGTGGTAGCTGTCGTTTAAGGACATAGGTTTTAGTTAAAAGGTTTAATTGCATGAGACCTAAAGCTCTATGTAGAGTTTGAATTTCGCTGGGCTATCTAAGGTTTCTGCAGTGTTTGGACAGCACATTCAGTGCTACAAAAGCATGCAGGGAACTTCAAGTTTGTAGTTCTAAGTCCTGTTTCACAGTCAAAGATGACTTTCCAACTCCTTTTCTTACACTTAAGAAAGCTAGACCTTTTATAATGATGTGAATAGGTTTGCAGGTTTTCCCCTCTGCATCTCTTTTCAGAGTTACCCAAAAAAGTCAGACTATGTGCTCTCTCCTAGTGCTTGGGAGTACTTATGAGAATAAGATCTCTCTTCCTTCATTAACAGAACTAAGACGTTTGGACTTTTCTTGTCGATATTTCAGGACATACAAGCTGAAATTGATGCCCACAATGACATCTTTAAAAGCATTGATGGAAACAGACAGAAGATGGTGAAGGCTTTGGGAAACTCTGAGGAAGCTGCCCTGCTCCAGCACCGGCTTGATGACATGAACCAACGCTGGAATGACCTGAAAGCGAAGTCAGCTAACATCAGGTAAGTAATGAAAATGTCAAGATATGAATGGAGCTCAGCTGCTGTTTTCTAAGAGGCTTGAGAAATATGACCATGGCATTGAAGTGAAATCTCTATTTTCTTCCATAGAGAACCCCTGAGCAGAAACTTGGTGCACTCACTCACCATGCAGGCTTAACTACTTGTTCTTCTCTCTCCAGAGCTGTGCAGTTGTAACTTGCCAATCTGTACTAAATTTTCCACAAAGTATGTTGAACCTTTCCTTATTGTAAATCGGTAGCAATATCAATGAAGTAATTATGTAAATCTACAATTATTGTGAGGAGAAATCAGGGGTTTGTTGTTGGTTTTGTTTTTACCACTAAAATGAATAATCTGATAGAACTTGCATCTTCAGTGTCTTGATCCATATTGGTAGTATTTTTTTTCTTAATTGCAGCTATTCAACTGAGAAATGTTTTAAAATACATATTAATGAAGGAGTGCATTTTACAGTTTTTTGATCCTACCAGTGCCAAGCTCACTGACTGTCCAAGTGTAGTCAGTGTTAAAATCTTTGTGATGTCATTGGGGAAGTAGATATTACCATATTCATTAATGTGAATAAAATTCCACATTAAAATGAATTACATAGAAAAGAATTTCTAGAGCTTTTAATTGCAGCTGCTTGCTTGTTGATTAAAGGACACTATTCTTTTAATAAAACAGAACAATGTTAAGCATTCATATGAATTTTCCAAAGGCCAAAAAAATGAGTTGAGCTTGGAATTGAGGCACAAGAGTTTGAAAGACTGAGATAGAGGGGAAGGTGTGACATCTACTTCTCATCTCCGCTTATGCCATCACCAACCTGATAAACAGTTAAGTGAAACAGGTAAATCAGCTCCGTGAAAGTCCGCAGGCAGAGCTTGAACCAGGGTAACCAAGCAGTTCGGTGTGGGGGCTTGCAGAGACTGGCCCGACTACACAACCATTTAATACAAGAGCTATTAAACTTGGGCTGTTACAGACTCTACTCACAAATAAGTCAATGTGAGAGAAAGATGAAAATGTGCTGCTAAGGTAATAATTTAGTAACTGTGGAGTTCTAGCAAGAACAATTCAGTTGCTTGGCCTTTCCTGAGGTTGATCATACTTTAGGAGAAATTGATGGCCAAAAAAAGGGGCCTTCAAGCTATTTACCCTGGCTAGCTGTGAGTTCCAAGGCAGTCATACAGAGACAGTGATTGTGCAGAGAATACTCAAAAAAAAAAAAAAAAAAAAAAGTGGGAATACTGGCTCTGCTGAGTATGGACCCATGTTTTCACCTCTGTGTAGATATAGCACGTGCATCCCACTCGGCAGCATTAGTGATTGCAATGTTTGTGCTGCTCTGCAGGTACCTGCAATGCTGCAGAGCCGCATGTCACTGAGCTACAAGTAGTAGATAGACAGGAAAGAGAATACAGGAGCAAATATGAGGTAAATTAACCTCTCAAATCCCAGTCGCCAATGAAAGGAGCATAGCATTTCTGAGTTCGTGTATTTTGCTCTGTTCTTTGATTGCAGTTCACTTTTCTGACTCACGCAAGAGTGATAAAAGCCTTCATAGGGAAATAACAAAGCATAGAACTGATACAATGTCGTGTGTTGATGTAGTTCTTTGTCTTCAATTTTTTCTTGGTGTACCTTATTTCAAGCATGAATTGGAAAGCAAAATTGTATGGATGAGTCTTGTGAGAGCAGCCTGTAACTGTGTTAGATACTAGGACTGATGATTGAAAAATCTGATTGTTTTGTTATGGGTTTTAGTTTGGGATAGTGCTTCTAAATTAAGGTTTCTTAAAGGTTTGTTGGTTTTTTTTTTTTTAATATTTTCAGCTATGTGTACATTCTGATTAGGCTGATTTTTCATTGCTGAAAGTACGGCTCTCCCTTAGAGATAGTATGAGCTTTTCTTTATTTCTTCATTCCTCAGAGCTGATGATAGTAGTCACTGCCTTGGCTTTACTTCCTTGCTATTGTAACTAAAAGGGAGTTCCAAACTGAAAAAGCAGCATATTTTTAAATACATGGAAACTACCTAACCCTGTACTTGTAGCGACTATGACACCACTTGAGAGGACTGTACCTCTCCTTGAAATTACTCGTAGGCTTATTCACAGTTCTTTCTTTTTCTCTATTATCTTATTCCCAGGAAGAAAACAAAGCTGCAGATTTGTGTGGGTCTGCCTTATAAAAACAAATGTTTAGGAGAGATTCTTCTCTCCTGGAGCAGAATGTGCAAGGGTGATAGTGCTTGGGGGAGGGTAGAGGTAAAAGTATGGGAGAAACAGAGAAGGAATCCTATATTTAGACCACCCACCAGTCTCTTTATTCCATGTGTTCCCTTGTCACTCAGCAGGGAAAGTGTTACCTCCGTAGCAGAAACAAAAGCTGAGGTCTCCAGCTGTGAAGAGAGCCTCTTGGGGTCAACAGAAGGGGAGTTATGTCAGAGTTGCTGCTCTTCTGGATGATTTTATTCAGCCTGGGTGGAAGAGAGGGGCACTCAGTCTGGTCAGCTGGATGGGAGCATGTGTTTTTTGGGCTAATCCAGGATTCCCTTTGGACTGCTTCTGAATACCAGGTGGTTGATGCTGGGGAATATTGCTCCAACCAGTGCTCCCACCTGAACGATCATCTGTAACTCACCTGTATTTTTATCAGAGCAGATTCTTAAGCTACCACCTGACCTGGCAAATTCCTGGAGATTGCAAATTCATTTGTCACATGAGCACAAATACCTGAAGCTTTGCTTGCAGGTTGTGTATTGGTAGAAGTACTAATTCCAAAACAAATGCCAAAAATCATGTATTTGAAAGCAAAGAAGCCCAAGGAACATTTAAGAACTTCAGCACCGTTTATTGACTCTTTTTGATAATGTCTGTATGACAAATGTAAATGTGACACTAACGCTTCACACTGAAATGCAAATTGGAGCATATCTTGGTTCCCTTGCTCCTATTTGCTTTGAATAGGGTTTACTGAATGCGTGTGTCTCTGGTCCCCGGGAGAAATTAATGCTTCTGTCCACTCTTCAGCTACTGCTGCATCTCGCTTTTATTTTCAATATTGCTTCTGATAAGATTAGAAGGGTAACATTCAGGAAAAATCCAGGCTGATGTTTTCCTCTGTGCATTTTTTCCCCTTAATGTCTTTCTGACCTTTCAAGAGAGAAGTTAGTGCACTTTGTGTTCAGAGAAGAATTTTTAAATCCCTGTTAGTGCAGTCCATTTCCTCCCCACCCCTTACTGCTCTACCCCCATAAGTTTAGCTTGCACTGGACTTTGAAACCGTGTACTAGTGATATTTTGCTACTTTCATTAATCTAGCATGCACATGGGTACTCATTAGTGGTAAATTACAGTGCACTTAATCTAGTATCATGTGCCACATAATTCACATTAATATCAAATTAGATATTTTCAGTATTAATGTTATTGCACTGAATGTTAAATTAACAGTGAGTACCCTTAAATTGCCCTTTAACTAGTTGCAGGGTTTTTTTCCCTCATTTACAAAACTCCAATTCATTTTGTATAGAAGGATTCCGCTAAATAATTAGAGCAGAATCTTGAAGCTTCAAAGAGTGCCAGTTTTTAGAAGTGAGAGCTGCTTAAATGTGCTAGATATAGTAATAAATCATGATGGATAGAGATTTCGCTATCAAATGTAATTGAAAACTGCAGATCTGAACATTTTAATTGTGGTTGCTTCTAGAAAATCATAAAGGTGCTTTATTTTTGTAACAATCTGTGAGTCTAACAGCAAAGCTATCAATTCAAATGTGGGCTCTCTTGGCTTAGATGAGAGGGCAGTGTCTCTCCTCTGCCTGATTAATAGGGTGTATAACTCGGTTTTCACTTCCAGAAAGGAGGGCTGGTTCTGAGTGCCTAGCACCTGAGGGTAACATACATGCAATACTTTGAAGCTTGGTATTTCTGAGGGCATTTTTGATGGAATGTGAAGCTAGTTGTGAAAAGGAGAAGGTAAACATTGAGTGTGTACCACCCCATGCTGTTGGAAGTGTGCCTGTGTGCATGGCTGGGGGCTTCAGGGGCCAACTGTGGTGAATGCTCCAGCTGTGAAGCAGCAGGTACCTTGTGCACTGACTTGCTGTAGAGTTAATACCGCCCATATGGGAAGAACATTGATTGCCTTGAGAGTAGTTCTGGATAAAGAACTGAAAATAGGCCAGGAGATCCAGACCAAGGCCTGCAGGATGCTCTTCCCCTGTACAGGTATAACTGCAAATGCAATAGCTTGGTTGTAATTCAATGCAGGGCAGGATGCTGACTCAGCTGTTTAGGCCTGGGCTATGAGCAGCTGGCTTGAATTCAGTGTCGATAGAAAGATATCAGTGAGAGCAATAAGGGACAATAGAAACTGAGATGCACAAAACTGTAGGCAGTAAAATGTCACTTCTAGCAAGTACTTTAATTTTTTTTTCCCCAAGTGATTACCTAAGCACTTTCCTCAATAGAGTGAAGAAGAATAGGTTCCTCTTCCTAAAATTAGTTTATCCTTTTTAGAAATGTGATTATTTTTTTTTCTATAATTTTTTTTCTTTGTGTCTTTTTCCCTCCCACGCACTCTTACTGACTACTTTTTTGGTTCATCTAATCTAGTATGCCTGGGAGATCCCAGCATACCCAAATCCAGGCCTTGAAATTGGCCTTGAAGCAGATCAGCCCTTCACTCGAACCATTGTCATATCAGTCTCAAACATTTACTCCAATGCCATTTGAGATGATAATACAAGAGAAGACAGATGAAAGTTTTGAGATACGAGTTACAGTGCATCAGAAGAAAAGATAAAAAGCCATGCGCAAAATGAAGGGTAGGGAAAAGGTAGGAAACGATAGTAAAGTTCAGTTCACTCATCTGTCAGAAGCGGGGCAGGAAGGTGCAGAGCTGGTGTCAGACTGCACTGAAAAGGACTTAGCTCTACTCCATCACCTGCATGGAGAAATCAGTTGTTGTTTACTGGTATAAACTAAGTACATGCTGGTCTCAAATGAATCCATTACATAGAATGATGCCAGTAAAAGGGGGGCAGGTGATCCCTGTCGAAGATTTCTCTGCAGCTGTGTAGGCACTGCAGGGAGAAGCCATCAAGTCAAGGCCTTTTTTGAAAATGATAGAAAGGGTATTGTGGAATCCAGGGTTTTTGTCAATTAAACTGAAGGGGAGTGAGTCACTGTGGTAATTCTCTAGTAACTCACCATTGACTAAAGGTCATGTATTAAATAATCTGTGACACTAGTGTGTTCATCAGCACAGGCAATTTGTTGTTGGTCAGTGCTGAAGGAACTTGCTTTTGCTGCTGGAAAGTCAAGGTCCTGGCATGAAAGAGTTCAGTTTTGCAGTGCTTTGGCTCACAAAGTGATGTTTGTACCTCACGCACTGCAGTGGTAGAGTCCCAACAAATCACAGCATTTGTTTTTGTTGCATAGACATGCAGTGTTCAAAGATTTAGATAAGTTAAAACATCAGGTACATATTTGTCTGTGTTCCCCTATTTTTCCCCTGCTTATTTTGATTCTTGATTCGCTGTGCAAAACGTTTTAAGTAGAGACTTTTTTAACATGAAGTTTCTTTGCAGTTAAACACTTGAAACATTTCTGTAGTAATGATGGAGGAAATTTATTTATTTATTGTATTCCCATGCTGGTTTTGCCATTCAGGGCTTTAAAGATGTTTTTATGTTGTTTCACAGGGCTCACTTGGAGGCCAGTGCAGAGAAATGGAACAGATTGCTGACGTCCCTGGAAGAGTTAATCAAATGGCTGAATGCGAAAGATGAAGAACTAAAGAAGCAAATGCCCATTGGAGGGGATGTTCCAACCTTACAGCAACAGTATGACCACTGCAAAGTAGGTTGCTTAAATTGTATAGATAAGTATGCTACTCTGAATGATAGAATGAAGCAAATATGAGTACAGGAGAAATTCTGAACACCTCCTAGTGACTGATTTCTAGAAAAAAGATCTGAGTCTCTACCCCTTTTTCTTCCTCACCTTGTCCAGTAAAGCGCAACTAAGATACTCTGTATAAAACTTCATCTAAAGGATTTCTAATACATGCATTCAGTCCAAACACTTTAAAAAAAAAAAAAAATGTTTTGTGATGTTTTTTGATTCCTACCATGTAGCACTGCTATTTTACTCTAATTAAAGTTAAGGAAGGTGTACAAAAACAAGACCTGAACAAGAATTGTGGAAGCAATGTTGAATGTAAACTCAGTAAAATTATATAAAGTGAGTTTCTACAGGTTACTAAATTGACTGGTAATAGTAGCCTCCCACCTCATGCAGCTTTATACTGCAAAGACGACTCAAAACTGGTTTTGAGAACTAGAACTTATCTGTGCCTTGTACTGTTGTAACTATAACATGCTACTCCAGCTCTCTGGTTTTGCTTGTTCTGGTTTTGTAGATAGTAGGTTGTTAATGCCTACTTGTTTTTTGACAATAAAAAACTCTGTTGCCTCTACAACATATCTTAATTCATGTAAAATGTAGAGTCTATCTCGCTGACTCCGATCACTAATCGTTAGGATGTGTTTGCCACTGGGGAAATTCATTCTAGTAAAGCTGGTTCCATCTTATCGTACTTGTTTTTCTGTGTTGTATAAACAGGGAAGGAGAACAAATGCAGCTTTATATAGCTAATTGCACGACGACTATGTTCCCCTTTGCCAGTACAACGCTGGTGTCTTTTCTACTGTGATGTTCAGTGAGGGCAAAAATTAAATCCGGGAAAACACTTAGTAATACAGACATGCTCACTTAGAGTACTATGAGGTAGAAGTAGCCTGACATGAGTAGCACTTATGAGACCTAGCTCCAAAATAGAAAAGCTTGAGGAAATGTGCATATGTTTCTCCTAAATTTAGTATTTTAGAGTTATTAGCATAAACTCAGGATCTTTGTTTCTTGAGAGTTCATCTCTTCCTGTTCTTATCCACTTAAATCATCATGCTGTCTTTGTAGACACATCTGCTGTGAGTGTTTTTTAATGATCAAATAGTGGATTGCTAGTGCCAAAGAGCAATAAAAGACTGGAACAGATCCAAATATGTTTTGAAGGAGGTCAGTGGGAGGTGATAGATCTCTACAGGTCATTTTCTAAGGGCTTGTTTGTGTCTCATGCCAGATTACAGTATATGCATGTGTGATGTGCTGACCTAGGCTGGACACTAGGTCCCACCAAGCTGCACTATTACTCCCCTCTTCAGCAGGACAAGATGGGGGGAGAAAATAAGATGCAAAAAACCTCATGGATTAAAATAAAGACAGTTTAATAAAGCAAAGGAAAACGAAAGATTTATTCTCTACTTAGAATCATAGAATAGTTTGGGGTGGAAGAGACCTTTAAAGGTCATCTAGTCCAACCCTGCTGCAAGGAGCAGGGACATCTCCAAACCAGATCAGGTTGGTCAGAGCCTCATCCAACCTGGCCTTGAATGTTTCCAGGGATATGAAGCATCTGCCACCTTTTTGGACAACCTATTCCCATGTTCCACCACCCTTATTGTAAAAAATGTCTTCCTTATATCCAGTCTGAATCTTCCTCCCTCTTTTTTGAAACCATTCCCCCTTGCTTCTACTTCCCATTAGCAGGCAATGTCCAGCCACTTCCCAGGAAGTAGTGGTTGCTCCAGAAGACAAGTGTAACACCTTTCTAGCTCCCAATACAAAGCACAGCACTGTGAGGGCTGCTGTGGGGAGAATTAACTCCATCTCAGACAGACTCAATACGGCATGATAATAACAAATGATACTGTTTGTGCCTCTTTTTTAAGATCTCAAATCAATTTATAAAAATTGTAGGTTTTGTACATCATCCTGAAGCAGAAAAATTTAGGAGGAATGATGCTGAATGGCTCATTTGGGTCACTACTGACCTGCAGTAGTGTGGAGGAGAGAACACTTCTGGGTTGTTTAATCCTTGCCCTTACGTTTAAAAAATAACTGATATTTTGTTATGTGCTGAGGTTAAGACTCTAATATGTGCATTCAGGAGCTTTTAGAGATTATTCTTTTGTTTTTTTCGAGCAGGCAATATTCTTACAATGTCACTGTGAATATTGGATATAGATGTCTCAGTTCAGTATTTAATATGAGCTATATTAATGGACTGCAACGGCACAAAGTTAGTGACCCTGTACATCACTTTGGGTTTCGTATGCCTACACAAGCAAGAGCACAGTATTCAATGGTGGATATTTCTTAGATGATGGCTGAACGATTATCGTCTAACAATCTTAACAGGTGCCGTACCAAAGATGAATTATTGACATGTGACATTTCACTTTCTGTTGAAGTGTTACTTATTATTCTTGCTCCTTATCTTTCTGGGTCCTCAGTCTTTCTTGCTTGCTTTGCTTTTTGCCTCTAGTTATTAATTCTCCTTATTAACTTACTTTTTTTTCCCCCTTGATGACTTGTTTACTTCAGCTTAATGGCACTAATGATAGTGCTCTTTCCCTCTCTTAGTATCTCCCCTGCTCAGTGCTTGGCTTCAGCAGTGCTAGATAAATAAGTACAGTATTATATGACAGTTCAGGTTAGCTCACATTGTTTGTGTGTTACTGAGGTCTGTTTGGACAGGAGGAAGTAAATGGTTTGCAATTTGACTTTTAAATGTGTTTTTGTTTTAAATATCAATCATTGCCCTATGCTTTAAAAACAAACATTACCCACAGAAATGTTAGTCACCTGAATCAGGGCTACAGGGCTGCAGATTTAGCCTGTATTTTCCAGATTAACAGAATCTTTCAGGATGTAGCAAATATTTATAAATTTTGCACTGATTTTTGTGTTGTTCAGCCCAACTTCCATCATCTGTAGTAGTTCATAGTCTTATCACATTAAATGCTAAGCACAGTCGGACAGTGAGCACATCCTGTCTGGAGGTTGAATTGTGCTCTGTGTCTTGCAGGGGATAGAGCAAGAGGAAGCTTAAGTAAGGGAGCATGAATTTCCTATTTTAATTATTCTCAAAATGTCTTTGAACATGGTCTGTGGTGGCAGTCCCAAGAATACTGGAAAATTCATAAATGCTTTGGGACACTGAGAGGAAGTTTAACAGTACGTGAGTTAAAGTCATCTGTATGAAGTGACCCTATAGCTGAGGCTACATTCACACTCTGAAGTGCAGAAAACTCATCTGCGAAGGTTCTGACACAAGGAGTGGCTTTAGGGGAAAAAAAAAAAGTGAAGGCAGCTGCCTTTTCAGAGTTTATTCCCAGTATTTTTTTTTCCATAATTCCAACTTCTCACTGTTGCTTGTCTGTACCAGCTCAGGTTTTCCCTTTCATTCTGTTCTTTCCTAGCCTTCCTTATGAATATTCATTTAGGATTTTGAAGTGTGTTATGCAAATTTTGATCAGCTGCATAGAACATTTAAAAAAAAAAAAAAAACAAACACCAACAGCAAGAAAAACACCACCCCGCTCCCCAAAACTCCAAAAGGCTGCTCTTATGTGGATATCTTATTCTGCCAAAAAAGAAGAGCTACAAAAGTACCATGAACGATCCGTGGGCTGGTTTTGTGCATATGGAAATACCTGGAGTCACACCTGTGCACAAAAGGAGGCGATGCGGATGCTGACACCTTGTTCTTTGGAGATGGACTGAGAGCTTTGTGTCTCACTTTTCTGCTGGAAGAGTTCCTGAGTAGCTTTTTGAAAATGTGCTTTTGTGGAAATTCAAAGACTGCCTAAATGATATAAATCACTGTAGTTTAGCTTTCAGAGAGAGAGAACAGGACATTTCAAATTAAGCAGAAATGGGTACCCTCTCACATAAATCCTGTTGGCATGTGTCTGCATAAATGAAGAAATGTCTAGCTCATACTAAATAATGCATGCGTCTTGGATCACAGAGATGCTTAACTTAGCTTCGTTTGAGCTCAGAATGAATTGACCGAGGACCTGTGAATGTTTGATTGGTAATTTTATATCTATGGATGGGTCATTAATATTTCATTTACTCTTCAGACTTTTTTGGGTTGCTGTCTATGTATTTCATATTTCAGATTTTGTTTGTTAAAGTAATCAAATGCTAAAAAGTGGCAAGTATTTTTTTTCTGTTTTACTTAGCTGTTGCCACTTTAGCAAAAGTCTTAGCATAGCCAACTGGAAACTGCTTTCTACTTGTTGTTATCCTTTCAGGGTGCCTGTAATTCCACTGTTCTCTTTACCAGCAGGAAAAGTCTGTGAGGAAAAAACGTTTTTCTAACCTTAACTTTTCTGTGTTCTTTCAGTATACCTGCCTAATTTCAGGCAATGGGTTTATTTTTAAATTAATTCCTACTTAATTATTCTAGCTTTTTTTTCTTGGATATTTTCTATATTAAAATCTACTTCCATGTTAGGAATTATTCACTATAAGAATCAAAAGATGAATATTATATCATCAATGCTGCCTTAGTCTATACTTTTAATTATAATCTAGAAAGGGCTTTATTAATTTGTTATACATCTCATCACATAAGATATGAAGCATGCAGAAAATCTGTTCTGCATTGAGGTGGTCCGCTGGGTTGCTGAAATATTAATTTTGACTGAGATGTGAACTGAGAGGGGATGAGAAAGGAGAATTAAACAGTCTGTGGTTGGAAGAGGAGGATCGATAGAGCCTTTTGCCTAGAGGAAGAGCTGCAACCTGGTCAGATGGACAAGGATGTGATTAAAGCAGGAGCTTGAGCATTCCATACTACGTTGCTGTGAAGTGGCTCTTCGAAGTAAGGATGTGTTTTCAAAATCTATGTGCTCTGTCAAGAGGAGACATAACCTCCTCACCAGTCAGTTGGCATTATTGAACAGTTTGAGAGCTGCTTGAGTAAACTTGTAATGGTTAGGAGTTTTTTAAGGACTCTTGAAATTTTAAGTGCTCTGCATATTTGAGAAATCTGAACGTTGATTACTGGTGAAAAAGAGAGATTGTACTTTACAAAAAAAACCAAATGTACTGTACAATGACAATACATTTCATTAAGCTTTAACTGAGAGTCTTTTCTTTGAGGTGTGCTTAGGAGGAAGAGGTGGAAATTGTGGGTGGGAATATTTTGTTACAGGAAAGAGTGTAGTTAATGCCTGAAGTTAAATGATGGTTCTCAAGTGAACCTGTCTGACTTAAAGCCATTGCTCAGTAAGGATTTACTCAAAGTGATTTGTGTGTTACATGAATGATTCAGGTGTTTATCACTCCTGGGCTATTTCTATAAAAGAAGGATGTGTAAGCCAAAGCATGGCACAAAGAATGAAGTGTTAAATTAGGATGCCAGTGCAGTGTATATTTAACTTCAACCAAAAAATTGTTGCTTCTGGCTGTACTTCAGCTTGTTCCTAGAGGCGTGGTTGTCTTGTGATAAGTAAAGAAAGTTGCAATGGATCAGTACTTAAAATAATAAATAGATAATGAAAGAACAAAATATTCTGTCACTCATGCAGAGTAAAACAAGTTGTCTTACTGTGGAGAAAACAAATGATAAGCACTTTTTCAGTACAATAAATAAAATATTTCTGTGGGGTTGCCTTTTTAATGCTATCATTTTGATATAGGCATTTATCAGTATATACATCTCATGTTGCTCTTTTCTGAGGATCCAGCATCTTGTTTGTTTTAATCAAAGACTCCTATATAGACTTTTAAGACCTCACTGGGTCTTTTTCAAACCTTTGAATAAAGCTCATTCTTCTTGAAGGTTTATAGTTACTCTCAAATATCTAAGAGGACATTCTGACATTGCTGTGGAGGGAAACCAGGCTTACACTGCAGAACCAGTACTGTGATCAGCATTTCTCTCTGTCCCTTAAAAGGCTGTCGTGAGTCCAGTGCTTCTTTCTCTGGTATCTTCTTGCCTCACATCCCCAAAAGATCACTCTGGTTCCATCATTAGTAGTAGTAGCTCATCTTCTACTAATGAAATCTCAGAACACCTTGATGCATTAGGATGTACCAGACCATCTGTTTACACTCCTGTGTCTTGAGCTTGAAGACCATGACTGGCTGTGGCCTGACCTTCAAGGGTGAACCATGTGCATAGTCACTGAAAGTGATGGAGCACAAGCATATTGGTGACCCATTTTTAATCTCTACCCATGAGACAGCTACTGTATTCCCTTAAGCACCTCTGTTCTTCATCTCTCTGCATGCTTCTGACTCCCTATATCCTTATGGAGGTGTAGTTACTGGTATTGCATGCGATACTTAGGATGAAATTGCATCAATGTTGTATACTATAGCAAAAGAATGGCTTTTTGTCTTGGACTTTCTGAAGACGCTCAACATTTTATTGGCTTTTTTTTTTGTTGCAGCTGCACATTGAGCAAATTATTTCAGAGACCTCTCAATGAAACTCCCAAGACGTTTTTTCTAAGCTGTAAGTGCCTAGAAAAGTGTTCAGGGATTTCAATCTGGTGTATGCTTTTATAAGATCAGATGGTGTTTCAATTGCATTTAAAAATGCTGGATATTACCTGAAACCTAAGGACAGTACATCAACAAATGAGCTCCCACAGCGGATCACAGAAATGGATTGGCAGAAGGAAATGAGAGAGGACATTTCTCTGAATGCAAATATTTTTTTGCTAAGGTCTGTTTTTTCAAAGGCAGAGAGCCAGGAAAAAACCCACCAGCACAGCAGCAACGAATCTGTTTTTCCAACTGCAGAGAGCTGCTAGAGAGCCACAATAATACAGTGGCCATTGCCATACGTTTTTCAGGAGGTTTCGTAGCCTGTATGAGGTTGATGTGAAAACTATTTGTCCTGCTCATACCTTTCTCCTTCTGAAACCAGTCTGAGATGCTTTCTGTACAATCACATAATCTTCTCAGGTCTCCTTGATTTCTCTGTGATCTATTTTGATAAATTGGACCAGTAAGAAGTAACATACTGTGTTTAGCAAAGCTGTCCACTTGTCATTCAAGGTGTGGAATGGAGCTTGCAGAGGTTACACCAAATCTTTTAAGAACATCTTTACATAACTGACACTTTTTCATATGAATTTTGTGCAAGTGCTGGAGAGTTTTATCTTCTTTCATTGTGTGTTCTCAAAGGGCAGAGTCCCCTCTGCATCATGGTTTTGGAGAAAACCAAACGGGAGCATTAGTTCATGATGCATTCCATATTCTTAAATATACAGTAAGAGAGAGCCTGCTGTCACTTTAAAGTCCTTCTGAAACTTTGTCTGCATTTACAGACATTGGCTGCCAAAGAATCCATTTTATTTTCTGTTAAGGATATCTTCATCTAGATCCTGCTTCTTGTTGCTGCAGGCAGACTCTTTAGGGGAGAAGAATATTTATTACAGCTAACTCCTGAACTATTGGATCCTCAATCCCTTGTTATTACAGCCAGTAATCCACCCTAGGAACATCAGCAATAAATTGGAAAAATTGTGTTGCCATGGCAGCCACCCACTCCTGTTTTCATGCAGATTCTTGAGATTAAAGGCTAGACTTCAATGTACAAAATAGGGGAGGGAATGGGATTCCACTTCTTTTTTTTTGTAAGTTCTTTTTTTTTGTAAGTTCTTTTTTTTGTAAGTTCTGTTAGTTTTCAGGTTTTTGTTTTGTAACTTTTTAGAATGCAGAAGAAATGAAAGGGTAGGTATTGGTTTAATGGACAAGGTAACCTTGCAGGGGATGTTTTGGGTTTTTTGTTTGTTTGCAAGAACTCTTAACCTTAGCTATTAGGTATTCTAGAAAGTTACCAGTCATCTGTATCTTCTGACCTGAGTCTCAGCCAGTTTCTCTCATCCAGGGTGGTTAGTCTGCAGGGCTGGGAAACTGCTAGGAATATTACAAGAAGCAGCTTTGTTTTCTGAAGTAGTGGTCTTTCAACTTTAGCACCTTCAATGGTGCTAAAGGAAAACTGCTGGAGGTTATGTTTGTGCTACCATATGTTTCCTGCAAAGCAGGCTCAGTGTTGTGCTTCAGAAAGGGGTCGTACTGGGTTTAGGAGTCCCACTCCCTACACACTTTCAGCTGCTAGAGGTCCTTACGTACTACGTACAGATTTGTCCAGACTGATTAGTTGTTATGGGGAAAAGAAGATCAGTTGTTGTTTTTTTTTTTTTCTTTTAATGAGATTTGGAACCTGAATCCTCATCTTGTGAGGCCAGTAACATGACTCCTTTTCTAGCGTCACTTAAAGTATTGTCAGTGGTTGTCCACATCAGAAGACTCAGGGTACTCTGAGTACCAATAGTAAGGTACAAGTACAATTCCTCTACGTGGTGCGGTGCTGGATAGGCCTGCAGCGTCTGCAGTCATTCCTCATAGACTTACTGAGATCACTTTGTTTTAATCAACAGTTTACTGAATTCTATTGAGCACGGTGTAATTTAGATAGAAAGCACTTGGTTATGCAAGGTGGCTGTTGCTTGTGGGGTTTGGAGGGTTTTTTGTTTGTTATTTTGGTTTTGGGGTGGTTTTTTAGGCACCTCTTTCTGAAAGGAATGCAATGTTGTCTTCACAATCACCCATTTATTACTAACAATCTATTTTACATGCTTGGTTGCTCATCTTCTAATTTAATCCCCTGTAATGTGTGAGGACACTTTAAAAGCATCCTGTACCAAACCAGAGATTTCTCTAAGGTCTTTTCTATCTTGTTGTTTAATGATGATGTAACATTATGTCACAGTAACAGAGAAGTGACTGTTTTCTAACGTGATTGCCAGCACTGTGTATTAACTGGCTGGGATGCTTTGTAGCCTGGTCTGCCAAATGGAGAATATGCATTCAGTAACTTCTGTGGCATGAGCAACCTCTTCTGGTTCTGCAGTGAATGAAGATCAGCCTTAACTCTAGTTTTTGATTGTCAGAGGTGCCGTACTGTTGCTGACGTGTGACTGTGCTAGTGATAGAGGTCTGTTGCTTGGGTATCCTTATTCCCTGTTTCTCTGCAGGGCAGATTTCAGGGGTACATGGGAAGCTGCATAGTTCTGCTGAACTTCTGGCCAATGTAGACTGTTACTTACATGAGCAGGCAGAGCCTGTAGTGAGAGAGAACATTTTAAAGGTCTTCTGAAAGAACTTAATAGCTGCTCCTGCTAGTAATTTATTTATTTTACGGAACAATTTTCATCTTTTAGACCTTTCTTGTTAAATGAATGTGTAAATAGAGAGAAAATATTTGTGCCAATGTTTGGTGGTATAACACAATAAAACAATATTTCCCAGTTAGTTTCATAACATTGCCATTGGCAATTTTGGTTTTTTTTTTTTGTGAACAAGTATTTTTACGCTTTAGAGAGAGTATTAAACTAAAGTCATAAATCATTAAGTAAATGTTCTGATACATTTATTTTCACTTCTATCTGAAGTTGGAGGGAGTTTATATATTCCTTCTATTTTACTAAGTTTTTTTTAGTCTATAAGTCCTAATATAGGTAATACAGTAGATTAAAAAAGCCACAGAAGACTTCCTCTCCCTTGAAGCAGCTGGTTTGCAACTTAGATACTTGAAGAGTTTCTAAAATCTAAAGTAAAATCTCTTGATCAATGAAAAGACTATGCTTATGATTTTAAAAACAGTCATTAAAAATGCATACTGTCATAAATGTGTGATTCACTTGGGTGTAAATTAAAATTTTCATTACCAACAGAGACTTCAGTGATTGAATTAAGTCATTACTTTTAATGGTACATTTTTCATAAAGTCAGTGAAACAAGTCAGCAAGAATTTAGGATTAGCAGCAATAGAAGAGAGAATAGTAAATGAGATAGTTTTAAAGAAATTACTGGAACAAATACATCATTTTTCAGTTAAATGTTACTTCAGGTTGTCTTCTAAAAATTTTCTTTTTCTTTCTACTTTGCTCTAGGTTTTAGACAGTCTATATTAATTCGCCTTGGAATCAATCTGATAGAATCAACCTGATATGAAGTCTTTTTTTCTTTTTTTTTTTTTTTTTAAGTAATAGCAATTTGTGCATTTTCTCCTTTGTGGTTCCATCTCCTTTTTGAGTGATGAACTTGCCTCAGTGCAGATAGGCTAGAAGTTTGCATAAGCATTCACTACTTTAAAGGGAGCGGAATCAATCCAGTGAAGAAGCCCTCCAACTGAACAAAATGCTAGCAACACAACATTTTGATGCTCTGAAAGAAAAGAGGGAAAACTGATGTGAAAATATTTTTATCATCAAATAAATGCAAGGGAGAGGAGAGGATAGTTTTTGGATAATTATCGATGGTGTCTGACAGTTGTGCCCTGTGTGTTCTCTGCACAGGATTTTGAAGAGTTTGGGAGCAGAGCAACACTGTGCAATGCCTCATGTGGACATCAGTGCTGTAGTTAGCATATGCCGTCACGCTGGGGATGGACACTTTGAGGAGCCTCAGTGCCTGATATAGAAACAAGTGCCCAGGCTCTGACTAAAAA
>JAAGAY010003207.1:29991-51591 GCA_011801015.1 Ardeotis arabs
TTGACTTTGTGAAGCCTGGAGATGCTCTTTTGAGCTGTTAGAAGAAAAAGAAAGCTGAAGGAGGCTGCTCTGAGTGCTACATGGGTAGCTAGAGGGGGAAATCGCAAAACCATGTGTGGGTTTTTTTTTTTTTTTTTTCTTTTCCTGAAGTCTTACTTGAGTGGCGCAAACTGGAATGTGTTGAAAGTGTGCACTTGTTTGTAAATATAAGGCTGTATTTGCAAGTTATAACAAGGTCTGGAATTAATAAAAACTGAGGGAAAAGGGAGAAAAACAAAAAGGTAAGAATAGCTGCACATAGGGATAAAATCCCTTATATAGACCTCTGCTCTCAGAATACTGAGTATGCTCATAGTATCCTTGCTAAGTGAGCTTAAACTGGTGTTTGGGTCCGGGTTGGTTTAGTTGAATGATGTGCCTTTTCTCCTACTGCAATTTTAGACAGGAAAGTACATAATCAATTTCTTTGTGTATTTTGGCATGTTTTCCCATAGTTGAATTCCTGATGTCTGTGAGGTTTGACAGCTGTCTGTTAGTTAGCACTGCTTTAACCTGCACTTAAGAAACTTCAAATCTTGCTTCTCCCCGAAGCAAATACCTGAGTACTCCTCTTCACCTTTGGCCAGCAGGCATCATGCCCTTGCCGTCCTGTGTGTGTGAGGGACTTGCCCACATCCACAAACTGCCTCTGCTCCTGACACTCCTCTTGTGGATTGAGTGGAAAGGTGTAAAGGTTGGATTCAGCATGTGAGGCCTTTGGGGGCTTCTAGAAGTTGTACAGAGTCATACACAGCCTTATACAGTAGTTTCATGTAGAGCATGATCAGTGTCTGCATGTTCTGCTTTGCTTCTGCATCTGTTCCCAGAGCCACCGAGCAGCTGTGCCATCAGCTGGGTACGTGCACACCAGCCCCACACGGCAGGTTGTTTCCCCCAGGAAGAAGGAGGAGGCGTAGGAAACACTGAAAATCTGACAGACTTCCAGTGGCAAGGCAAATCTGTAAAGCTCCATACTGCTGAGGTTTTAAAAAGTCAAGAGGTCCTGAATCCAGCCTGAAGAGGGAACAGCATCTTCCTGGCAGAAGTATTTTCCCTTGCTGAGGTGTGTTTAAAAAGTCTGTGTTAGTTCTCCATTCTACGAGTTCCTGATGATAAAATTATTTCCATTTTTGCTTTCATACATAACAGATAGGTCAGGTCTATTCAGCAGTGCAGCACAGATCCCTATGCTAATAACAAATGAGTTTTTGAGTAAGAGAAGTTGGCCTATGTAGAGATCTAGCTGACAGCAGTTGTAGCGCTCTTGCAGTGTGCACAAACTTGGGCACTTCCACGCTACATTACTTGGTTCTGTTTAGATATTCTCAGTTTAGTAGTGGTTTGGTTTTTTTTTTTGATAGGAGGAGGATGATGTCTCCCATACAGAATTTGAAATTCAGTGTTCCTGTGTCTGAGTTAGGTACAGTCCTGGTTGTGAAAAACTGAGTGATGAACTTGAAGGTGTTTGAGCCCAGGTTCAGATATGTACTGGGATTTTATTTTTCCTTCCCTAATTCAGAAACTTTCTTTATGGCATTGGTGCCTCATCGTTTCTCATTTTAGTGCCACATTCATAGACATAGAATAACTTTTTTTTTCATTTCCTGAGCTTGGAAAATAGTGTTTTAGAACAAGCACGTCTTTAATGCTTAAAAGTTAGACAGTAAATAGATGAGTCTATAAAATTGAAAAGCTACAATGATTTTCACCCATTCTGTCTTATGGATGTGTTGCTTGACTTGTTCTCTGAATAATGAGGAAGTAAAGGAAATACAGAAGAAACCTTTCTATTTGTTGCATTTGACTGATGTTAGTCATTCAAAGTATGAAGGATGTTGGGGGAAGAGTACACAAGCTTGTGATCAGGCTGCCACTATCACTGCAGCAAAGCTGTTGTAACACCTTGACGTTAACTCGATTTGCATCCTTCATATTATGTGTAATTTAAATGAAACTATTACTTTGGTAGTGACAAGATGATCAGTGCTGGACATACACAAATATAAACTAGCTGAAAAGATGCTTGTAGAGTTGTGCGTACCTCATTTATATCCAGTCTCTGATGTCAAAGGGCTGCACTGAAAAACTGAGGTAAAAGATGGACTACTATTTGCAATAATAAATATCTAAGCCCAACTCACACTGTTTATTAAAGAAGAGTCCTAAACTCTACTACAGCTTTTCTTCTGTAAGCATTGGAAGAGGTGTCTAGTGATGTGCTGTGATGGTACTAGCCTTTCTTGGAGAAAGGACTCTAATGAAAGTTCCTTAAAAACTGTATCTCTGATATTCAACACTTAGTTTTGTGTTGGTATTCTGCAAAGATAAATTCGTTCTTCATTGGTGCTTGATGTCCGCACGTAGGTAGTATGGGAACTGACCATGTTGCAGCTTCTCCAACACCAGCGATATGCAAGTGGTGAGCATTTTTCTGTCATACCATATTCGTGGTGCTTGGAGGTGGCTCAGAGCTCTGATGCGGTGAACAGGCTGAGCAGAGAGGAGGTGATGTGTATGGGCGGAAAGAAACGTGCTGAGGAATCTGAAGCTACAAGGCAGTCATGCTTGGTTGAAATTGCTCATTTTCAATAGGTCAGCCTCATTTGGTATGATTTTCTGGTGATCTTGTACTCTTCTGTGTGAGCATGCTGATAATGCCTTCTGACATTTCAGGCTGCTAAGAGACCCTTAGTCCAGTGAGCACTGTTACTTAGCTGCAGTTATTCAAACCCTTTTTTCACCTGTGTCTTTCTACTTAACGATTTTCATGGTGCTGGTGCAGCAGCACTGGAAGAGGAGGAAGGTAGTTGTTTGTCTTAACACTGGATCTAAAGTTGTGGAGTAAACTTACATGAAGGAATAGCAACACAGCACAGTGTATAAACCAACCAAACAAAACCCCTGCTATGTAAAAACCAAGGTGTTTTTCTCACTGGAGAGAAAATGAAAGAACAAATGTAGGGCAGATGTGAATCACATTGCTTAATGCTAGCGTGGAAAATGTTTGGGTACTAAGGTGACGTGTGTGGTCTAAGAATCTCTCTGTATAGCAAATAAACATACATAGTACGTTTCGGTTATACTTGTAGACGAATGTGGAGAGATTTCTAAGAAATCAGTGACTTGTTTCCTGACTTAGAAGCACTGAAACTAGAGCACCCCGTTACTAAAGACAATATAAATGAACTAAATAAGTGAATTTTTTTTACTGTTTTTAAAACCTGTACTTATGGTGTACACTTTTCATTAAGGGTTTTTGGAGAAAGGGGCCAGTGTATAGGTGTCTTACTGCACCACGTTTGCATGTTTTCACTTTTTTTAAAAAATGACTTTGATATTTGCATTTATAGCAAATAGTGTTACAGATATGACAAAGTATTCTTTGTTACTCCTAATGGCATCCAGTCAGTAAAACCAATTCTAGGTTTTGGTTTCAAGACAAGTCCCTGCTTTAGTTGTTAGTGTTATTGTTTATACTTTCAGCAATTTACTTATTGCTTCTGTTTCTCTCCATATCTTTACTCGGTAACTTTGCCGTGGCATACAGCTTGTTTCTAGGTATTGAGCAGTAAAAATAATAATTTGATTTTATGCATATTTTTTTTTTTGGCTTCTTAATGAGAAATTGTTTGTGGTTGCAAATTCTTAATTTAGTAGATGCTAGTTTTACTACATGTAAAATATTCCAATTCTTTGCCTGAAGAGCTTTTTAAAAAAAAAAAAAAAGTTTTTCATACTGGAGAAACAGAAGAAACAAAGAGAAAGGAAATGAAATGAGTGAACATAAGACTTGTGATCTGTCTGATGTGTCTACCTTCTGTGATAAAATATTTGTTGAGCTGAGTTATCTATGCCTTGCTTCATAGAAGTATGCTTATAAGTATTAGTCTCTTTCACTCATTGACCCCAAATTAGTGTTAGTTATATTAAATGACTTCTGTCTCATAGGTGGAAAACCACTTGTAGTCCTCGAAAAAAAAGATTAATGACAAAATTTGCAATAAGTTTGGTTTTTTTTCAAATTGACAATTAATCATTCTTACAGAATTATTTTAATTAAGGAGTATGGTTTATGTGAACAGCTATTATAAGAACTTATAATGGGGAAAAATTAGGCAAATATTTCTCTTAGTGTCCATAGATATTTGGAAGAACTTTCACTAGATTATTTGAATTTCATTTTTTTTTCTACTGAAAAAAAAAAAACCCAAACCAAAAACTCAAAACAGATTAAGTTAAAATCAAATAACAAACCCAGCTGGGTAGTAGGAGGGCATGAGTGTGTAGTTAAATGATTTAACACAATTTGAAAACTATTGACAATTTTCAAGCAGGCTTACCTGGTGTTTTTTATTAATACTTTATACTGAATGCTCAGCAGTGTTTTAATCCTAATTTCTTACAGGTAGGGTTGACTGTAAGCAGCCATATTTTTTTGCTTAAGTTCTTGGGTTTTTGTTTTTGGGTTTTTTTTTGTTGTTGGGTTTTTTTTTTGTTTTAATGCCATTGCCTTGTACAGACATGACACAGGTCTCAAAATCTGCTTTTTCATATTCCTGTAACTTCTGATGGTAAGTAGAACCAGCTGAAAGAGGAGAGTAACCAGAAATAAAAAGTCTTGTTGCCCTTAAGGTGTGCCTTCCTCATGTCTCTCCCAAATATGCCTGGAGAATTGTCTGGAGCAGAATATTTCCCATCTCAAATACTGCTTTTTTTTTTGCTGTGGCAGTTTTACAGTAATTTTTTTCCTACTGAGCAGATGTTGGAAATACTATCAAGTAATCCAGAGACACGAAATTTTGGAGAAGTAACCCAAGCCAGGTATCCGGTATAATCTGTCTTATCACAGTAACCAACTGTGTGGTATAAGCTTTACAAAGACTCTGTCAGCTTAGGTAGTTTTGAAAATGGGAAGCTATAGCGGAAAAGTGGAGAGCAAAAAGAGACAAGAGTGCAGGGGAAGTAGATCTTGGTGATATAAAATAACCAAAAGAGAAATGGTTAGGGAATTAGGGAGAGGGGTGCATGTAACACAAACCATGAGATAGATCATGGTGGAAGCATAGTAATGAATTGTAGTTTGACAGAGGAAAACCTTCTGGGTTGAGCTCTGGCTTTTTGAGTCTTTTTTTCCCCTACTTTGAGCATCATTTGGGTGACATGACTTTTGCAGCTGTTCCTGAGCCAGTGTAGCTGCTCTTCTGCTGCCTTTCCCCAACTCTCTGGTGTTCTGCTGCATAGGGAGAATCCATCAGTACAGAACAGTTTGTTTACTGGTTAGTAATTATTCAGTTGTCTCTCTAGACTGTTTGTTTCTGAAGAGAAATCAAAGTGACTGTTTCTAAGAAAGGGGAGTGATTAGCTTTGACAGGATTTCTGCTTCTGAAAGGATTTCCAGTAGCAATCCTCTGTCCTGTATGCGTACACACACAACTGAACCCAAAAACCAGAACAGGAGCACTAGAGGTAGTCTCAAATTGCAACTGATCTCTAACTTTTTGCTGTTTTAGCATTCAGCTGAGTTCTGATGCCTGTGCTTCCTCTTGTAAAAGGGAAATATTCCTCCCCTTTACGCAACTGTCAGACAGGAGATGCTCCTCTGAGACTTTTGCAGTGATCTCGCTTTTCAGATTATTTATAATTCATAGGTGGTATCATGCAGTGCAACCCATTTTTTTGATGATAGCAATTTGTCAGCGAGGACCTTGATGCACACTTGCACTGAGGAGTCTGATGTTACAGAAAACCTTTCTTGTAAGTGAGACATGGGCATGCTCGCACAGTGCATCCTATCTCCATGTATTGAGTGAATATTCATAGTGCTGCATACCCTGAAGTTGCTCTTGAGTGTCTGGAGTTTGAACTGCAATTTAAAATCTTTCTCAAGATCTCTGCAGTAATATGGTAGGTACCATTTAATAGTAAAGTAGCTTATGAGACCAAACATGTTAGACTTGTCCCATTGATGTTTGTTTGAAGAAATGCAGAGGAAGTTTTAATTGCCCAAAAGGAGCAAAAGGTGACCTGAGTTTAACTACTCTTAACAAAAACAGTGCAGCACCCAACTTGTTAATGGTTTTAGCATCTCAGTTTGAAGCAAGAATCTTATGGCCTGTTAAGGCTGACAGTTCCTCTGTGCTCAGTAATAATACAGGTGAAACAAACACAAGCTGGTCTGTTGCTGGCAAGCAAAGAAAGAGGAATTTCTCTCTTATTTTGAAGACATAGATGTTTACTATTGCATGATGCAGGGAAATAGTGCAAGACACTGCAGATACATGTATTTACTAGTGCTAATAGAATATTTGAGTGTTCTGCTGATTTAAGTAATAAGCCATGTAATATGCAGCAGATGTTTTGTGTGTCTTGTGTCAGGCTAGAGGCATTGAATGTTTAGGATGCATAGAAAAAATAATGCTATAATGCTTTTTTTTTTTTTTTGTTCTTTATCCCTCCAGCACCTTTCCCTGTGACTATTTTCTGATATAAAAAGCAGACGTTATACCAGTGGCTACCCATGAAGAAGAGATGCAAATTTGACACTCTGATAGTGTTTCCACCATAACCTCATCTGTTGGGGTTTATGTAACTAAGGAGTAAAACTTGTCCAAAGCTATATTGTTATATGGTATGCACTGCGCAGTTTCACAGTTTGAAGCTAATTAAAGTTAGCATTGAGGACACAAATTTTTTTTGCTTCTTCAAAGGAGGTAAAACTGATGAAAACTGTGGAAGAAATGTAACTTCTGTTCTGTAGGTACCTCTGCAAAACAGTTTCATCTGAAATGGAAGGGTCCTTATTTTGATGATGTATTACCTTATCTTGAAGGTTGATTTTTAAAGACTACAATCTCTTTAAATGCTTTTGAAATAGACTCACTGCAGTGCTTTATGTGGCATAGTACAGTGATGTTTTCCTATGGGGTTGTTTGGGGTTTTTTTGGCAGATAATTTAAAATGACATTGTATCTTTGCTGATTTCTTAGTGTCCCTTTGTCTGGACACCAGTTCTTGTCCATGGTAGAATAAAGGTTCTGGTTTGTCCTTAAGTTTCATATAAGCTGTTGTCCTGTTTCTGACGGGAGCCAGTAGCAGAGGTTGGGGAGACAGGCAAAAGAAAATGGAGCAAGTAGAGGGGATTACTTCTCTTCCCACTTTCTGTCAATCAGAGATGTACATGAATGCCCATGATACTTCCATTGGATTACAGAATCCTCAGAGACTCTATCTTCAAGAATTTTAAGCTGGATTCTTCATGAAAATCTGTAATATGTTTTTCCCAGAACTGCATATATAATGGAGTTTATTCTAATTCCATATACTTAGAGAATGGAGAATTGTCTTTTAAATTACTAACAATTCATTTTCATGCTAGTTCTACAGAGATTACAAAATCACTTTTGTTTTCTTCTATGTAGGAAGATGCCTTCAGAATGCTGCCAATATTCAACATTAAACAAATCCTTTGCACCAACAGGAATGATAGAAGTTTTTCACATATTTCCCATAAAATAGCAGAAGGTCTCTCGTTATTTCTTTTGGCATATGTATATAAAGCATCATGGTTGGTGAAGTTTTTTTTTGTAATTTTAAAACAACATTTTAATTAAAAAAATATTCAGTGAAGTTCACATATATTAGAAGTTTGCTACTCTTGCATTTTTGTAATAAATAAAGAAAATTGGGGTAACAATGGAAGCAACAAATTTTCCTAAAAAGAAGAGGTTGCTTTTGAAGATGGAGGAATGAGGAGACTATTGGGGTGTCCTGCATATACTGCTTCCATTTGGTTGGCTTTGTTTTCTGTTTTGGGGTTTTGTTTTTGTTTTTTTTTTTTTTAAGTGTAGTCCAGAGTTTTTATAGCACACATTAATGTTGAAAGTCTAATAGTTATTAGAAGGTCGAGCTTTTTAAAGCCTTTGTGTATCATGTCAGGTTTTCAAATCACTTCTGCCATCTAGACACTTGTAAAGGAGAAGCCCTCATTAAAGTAGGCTCCACGTCCTGCTCAAGTGATTGAGACAGGAGAGGTGGTATAAATTGATTTTGCTCTAGATCTGGTTCTGTTCTTTCCATTAGCTGTAATATATGGATTACGAAATAATTGTGAAGTGATCGCTACATCACAACCTGTCATCTTTCTAGTCTGCTAGTATTAGTCAATGACAAAACAATACCTAAATGTCTGAAAGGAATGACTGGAAATGCATTATTTGTTAAACTGTTCACTTTTAAGTTGTTGGGTACTTGTAGGAATGTATCTCATCAGTAGCATTTCTAAAATCAGTAATGAGGTCAAGAATAAAATGGGAAGCTTCAAATTGCTGTTCAGTTGTCCTTACCGATGGGTTGGTGCTTAGGTGTGCCTTTCCTGAGGTAAGGAGCATATCAGTACTACGTAACCTGATTGTTCATCAGTGATGCAGAGCCATTGCTGCCTGTCTGGCCTCAAATGTGTTTGCAGAGTGGTAACTGTAGGACTCCAGTGGCTTCACTGAGCATATTACTTTTTTATAATTAAGTGGGGCACAGTGAACTGTTTTACAGCTGCATGTACGTGTGTTTGTGTCTTACAAAAAAAAAAAAAAAAAATATATATATATCTGTGGACTACATAGATGATATGTAGATGGCATTGTCTTCTCCAGTTTGTTTTGAACCTTGGTCTGGTGTTCAAAGGTATTTCACTTTTGAAGTTCAGATCTAAAATGGAATGTTTGATCATCTGTAATTGTTAAACACAAGCATGTCTATCAACATCACAACTTCCTGGTTAATCCTTTCAGTATGAACTGTGTAATCTTCTTCACTAGGAAAAATCCAAGCCAGAAGTTGCATGTTCGTTTCTCTTTCTGCCCTGCAAACCTAGTTATGACTTTCCTCAGGGTAGTTTGGTTGTTTTGGTTTTTTTTTTTTGTAAAAAAAAAAAAAAAGTCTAGTATTTCAAGGTCCTTGATAAGGATGATTGTCATGTTTCCATAGTAAAGGTTGGTGGGATTAATTTTCCTTCACTAAAAGCACATTGTAGTCCTTTGATGTAAAACTGAATGTGCATTTACCAGCAGTTTGGCATTTGCAAATTGGTTCCACTGCTAGCAGGATGATTATTGCTGTTGTGTAAAAGTAAATACTTCTTTTTCCATCACCCAAAGAGTGGAGAACTTTAAAAGCTTGTCTCTCTGTCAGACTTTGCACTCTGACTCAGGCATTTTTGTGGTCTCTGGGGTGCAACCTGTATGAATTCTTTTATTAAATCCTGTTTAGGTATGTTAAACAGATTTTTTTTTTTTCTTTTTTTTTTTTTCCTAAAAGCACTGTTAAAAACATTAGGTTTTTTTTCCTGTATATAGCAATGTAAAACAAGCGTGTTTTAATCTACTTCTTTTGTGTAGTTTCATTCAAGCCATCAAATTTAATGATTCTCATGCCCTGTTTTAGCTGTGAGATTGCAACAGCTTTATATAAAATTATACTCAGCTTGGTAACTGGCTGGATGAGCAAAAGAAGCATTGTATTCTAGCAGGTTTCTTTGTTTATATGATACTTTTATTTATTTTTTTCCCATTAAAAAAGTAGAGCACATAAAACCAAAATAAAAACAGATTGCTGTCCTTTAACAGTCCTGGTCAGTATTGTCATTGTTAAGAGAGAAAGCTTTGCTGCAGAAAGGAGAGCCCTCTCTTGGTACAGCGAAATGCAAAGTGAAAGTTGAATACTCAGAAAATGGCTTTCTTGAAGAACGGAAGACCCAACAAAGCAAGTTCAGTGGATATATGCTACGCGTGTAGCAAACCATCACAACAGGGTTCCACTAACCTTTTTGGAGAAATCCAGAATGGCTATAATTCTGAGGATTTCAATAGTTCATTCAGTGGGGAATTTGTGTTAACGCACTGAGATCTGTGTTTTCTGATTACTTTTGTGTAAATAACAATAGTCATATCTTTTTAGAAAAACTGTTTTGAAGATACTGTCTTTGACAACAACTCAGGGATGCACAGTGTCTGTTTGTTTGGGTTTTTTAGCATAGTTCAAAATCATATATATAAAAAAAAAAAAAACAGCTGCAAACATTCCACACTTTCCAGTGCCGAAGAGTACCCTCTGTCGAGCCCTCCAAACTTCTCAGGGCAGCCAGGGCTTGGTTATCATTGACCTAGAAACACAAATAAGAGTCTCCTTTCATTTGGCTAGGAAATACGAAATCCAGTTACATAAGATTATTTGTGCTGGAAGACATATTAATGAGCCTCATTATGCCTCATTTTTTTGTAACCTTTGCTCAATTAAGCAGTATCTCCCTTCATCCCTAGTTGGAATTAGATCCTGTAGCATCTCTAGGGAATGCAGGATTTGTAGCGATTCTTCCTTCAGAAAAGACTAGAAAGATTCTTTCTTGGCAAATCGTTAACTGTGTGAAAAACAATTTTTTTTTTATTTTTTAAGAAAAAGTGTAGCCGTGTACTCTTTAATTCAAGAATAATTTTTAAATGTCTTTTTTAATGCAATCTGTATGAAAATTAAGCTTACCTCTGCCATTATGGTGTAGTATTGGATTCTTTTCTAGTGCACAAAGGAGTCCTTTCAAAGTGTCTGCAAGGTTATTGTAAGTGAAAACTTTCCAAACAAGCTTCAAAACATCTTTTCTTTTCTGATTTTAAAATGCTATTAGAAGAAAATGAAGAAAATACCCTTGCTGTTTTTGAACTACTTTAACAAATTCAGAAGGAAGCCAGTTACTCTTTCTTAATTAAGGCATCGCCACATAAATACATAGATGCAGTTTCAGATTGTCAGTTTATTAGTTTTTACAATGTTAGTAACAACTTCGTATGTCGTGTCTCTAAGTCTGAACTGATGAAGCGTAGTTTCCACCTTCTATCTCTTTGGCTGTACTACTCTGACACATTTTAAGAATTACAGATGCATATTTCATGTGATGCATATCTATTAGTGCATAGGCAGAGATGGATGATATTTTTTGTCTCTATGTATCTCCAGGTATTACTGGTTGTATATTAGGCACCATTTTTCTCCTTTATTATTTCTCTTGCCACATAGATTGAGTCTGAAGTAATAAAAGGTAAATGCATGGTGAGATGCACCATCTCAAATTAAACGTTGCTCTTTATTTGAATGTATTCTGTATCAGCTGGGGTAGATATGTTATAAAACTGACAGTCACATAGAGATAAGTCCAGAGACCAAAATACTTACTTTTGAAATTTTAAGTATACGTGTTATAGTAAGTAGTGTCTGTTGTGAAGGAGTAGCTTTCAAACATGCTACACTTTCTAGTTGATTCTTTAATGATGTTGACAGCTGGCAGAGACTTGGTCACAACCTTGATCTCTGTATGATTGTTATAAACAATTCCTCTTTCCATTCTTCAAGTATTCTCAATCATCCTGCTTATTCTCCCCATTCTATTTTATGCCACAGATGATTTTTTTTCCATTTCATTTTAGTGTGTAAAAGTAACAGGAGTTTTTCAAGCACCGGGTGCAAAATAAAGATGACGAAGTAAGTAAATGCTACAGGAGCTGCTGGTTGGCACATAAAGTTACAATGTGATAAACTGATATAAGTTACAATAATGTGTGTCCTTACTTCCTTGAAAGAGTACATAATGAGACCTGATTTAAATATGGTCTGTTCTTAAGAACATCCCATGTGTTTTCTTTGAAATTAGCTTTGCCTTCATCTGTTAGAACTACTAAGCTGATCTGCTCCTTGAATTATCCTATACAAGCCTGTACCATTCGAAAGAGGGAAAAAGACTGTAAATCAACAGTGCATAATTTTGGAAGCCCACTTACTATGCTTGAAAAATAGTTTTAAGATGCAATTGAAGGACATAGGTACTTACAGGGTATACTAAACAGTATAAAAATTCATAAATAGCAAAAGTTTTTCTAGCTTTACCATTTTTCAAGAGTGGAGAGGGCTTTAGGTACAATGCATTCCCAACAGAAATTTTGTAAGGCCTTGGTTTAGGCAAATTCCTTCTCTATAAATTCAGACAGTAAGTTAAAAAATGTTAGCTTGTAAGAAGAGTTAGTTTTTGTATTAGAAATCATAAGCATCTCTAATGAAGAGAGGGCAAATGAGTTAGATTATCTTAGTATAACAGAGAAATGGTATATAATTTTCAAAGTTATGTTGGGAAAAACTTATGTTTCACAGTTACTGAAAAAGGAACAAATCAAAATGGAGAGTAAATCATTGGCCAGTGGTTGTAAATCAGAGCTAACACTTCCTTGTTCTCTTCCCTGAGAGGAGGACTGTGCCAGTGCAGTCCTGGGTTACTCTAACGTAGTTGAGTAACTTGAAGGATGTCCCTCATGCCTACAAAATGAATGCCACGATGCTGTTCTTAGTTGTTGTTTTGTGTGTCATAAAACGTGTCAAGAATATGTTTTTGTGAGCCCCTGTCCATCTACCAGTGGAAGATTTCTTTCCAGTCTCAAAGGAGAATTTTTAAAAATTATTCTTGACTAGTATTATTTAAGGTCAGCTGTGAAAGCTGATTGTGTTGACACTGCATCAGGACACCAGATTCCACATTTCCAGGGTTTTTTTCCCTTCTTTTATAAGAATCAAGAATGTCTAAAATGAGTAGTAATTTCTGCAAGAATATTTTAAAATCCATATCCTGGTTTATGTAGGAAATAAGAATGAATTTGCAAATGCAATAAAACTGTTGGAAGTGTAAACGTTGGATTTGGTAGTCTGTCACCTGTCAGATTACAGAGGAAAGTGAAGCTTGAATTTTAAACCATTAACTAAAGTATACAGTAATTGCACAATTTAAAATTGTAGTATGAAATATGGTGGTATGAATTACTACCAAAGTTGCATACAACCCCTTTTTGTATGACCAATATAGCTTTAAAATGTGGTTATACTCTTATAAAGGAGCATCACGTAGGAAAAAAATCATTAGGCTATCTGCGCTCAGCATTCACATTTTGATTTTACGTTCAAATGTACATACCCAATGGGACTCAAAAAATGCTTACATCCATGTCTTTACCTTATTAATGGACAGTTTCAGTGACGAGCTTTGAGATGCCTCTCAAGTCTTTTGCCATGCCTTCAGTTATTTATTTAATCTGTATCAAAACTCTAGTATTAATTTTCTACTCATTTTCTCTCTCAGAAGTATAGCTAGCTATAGGGAAAGAATTGTCTCTCTCTACCAAAATCTGTGTTACGCTCAAAGCTGTACGAATGCTTTAATTGTTTTAGTCCTGGATGACAAACAAGGAGTGAAGTGACACAGTAATATACTTCTCTACTGAAAGAGGTGTTTCTGTTCTGAGTAGCCACTGGAGAAGTATCTTTTGCAAAACTAAATAAAATGCCGAAATACATGATTACACTTCTTATTATATAAAATCTTTAATACAATAATCAAATTCAATACTGCAGGTTTTATGTTCCTTGCTGGGCTTTTTGTGGCTTACTTTTGCTCTGTAGTGTTCTTGTAGATGTGATTATTTCCCCCCCCCCATGAAATCTTTCTTCAGTCCACTCAGACAGATGATATTTGAGCTTGAGATTAGATTTATAAGTGGGTTTCTTTTATTCTGTTGCAGAGAGATTTGTCTGGAAGGACAAGAGGGTATTATTATTTATATATTTGGTTATTCTTGCGTCATGTACTCTTATTGCTGTTCTTACTGGCAGAAAAAGAGAGGGGGAAATATATTGAGTATTACTAAGAAACAAGGGATAAAGTTATGCAAGTCTTTTTGCATCAGTGGCATAAGAAAAAAAGTTAAACCATAATGTAAGAAGCCTGTGGTGTGCTCAAGATACTCGTCTTCACTGCTGAATTGTTCCAATGCACGTATTTCACGTGCAAGGTTTCTTTCATGCCAAAAGATTTCTTTGTCAAGATATATTAATAAGGAATGCCATGGATGACTTGGAGTTGATGGACCAAAATCTTAAAATCTTTGTGTTGTCAACCTCAATTTGAACAGCTTCAGTGGCAGGGGTGGTGGAGGAGGACAGAGAATTAAATCTAAGGTCTCTTAAGTCAAACTTGATTGAAGTTTTATTGAGGGTGATAATGAGAAATTGATGAACACAATATGTGAAGGTAAACAGGAGAGACACAGCAAAAGACATCCACCTAGATTATTTCTAACTGCTGAAATTTCTTACTAGACTCAAAATCTGTCATAGCCTCCTTTTTCTTATGTGCTCTGGAAATATTTTGGAAATTGCATGGAGGGGAAAAAAGTATTTCTAGAAAGATTTCCTACTTCACACTGAAGTAGTCACCCCACTGTTTCTGACAAAATCTTTGAAATTAAAAGTTAAGATTGTATTCTAATGATGCATCCACTCAGGCTTGTAATAACCAAAAGCTTTTTAAATGGGTAACTTTTGAGCCTTAATTGCACAGTAGTGATAATGACTTCCTGTCTTCCTTCTTTCCCGAAACAAATTCCTGCACAGAGTGTGTTTTCAGGATATGTAAAATATGGATGGTTTTGAAGAGTCTTATTCTAATGTGTGTTATGTGAAATTAAAATATTGATACATACCGTGCTGATTTGAAGGGATTCTTCAGGAATGTTGCTTTTAAAATACTTTAGTTTTCATTAAAAAAAAATTTTTTTTTTTAACAAATTAGGACTTGGTTCTTAAATTACAGTTTTTATTTCTTATTAAACACAGTATATACTGAATCCTAGAAAGAATAGTGTTTATTCTTCTCATTGTTATTATTGCTATACAAAAGCATGTAGAAGTAACGGCATTCTGAAGAGGTTTTTTGTATAAAGACAATAGTTAATGGTTACTCAGGGTAGTACTGTATAATGCAAGATGCAAGTTCCTAAGTGTAATGGAGGTTGGCCTGTTTTCAGTGATTACTTTTGTTGGGTTTGGGGTTTTTTTTGTTTAATTTGGAGCAGCAGTAGAGAGCGAGAAGGAATTGAAGGATTTGGGAAGATGAGGAGGATAAAGGAATAAAGTGGGAGAGAAGGGGGGAAAAAATAGCATCTTACCTCCTGCTAACCTAAAGTCAAGAGGTAGGTGTTTTCTCTGTTTGTGGCATCAAGGGACTTACTAATGAGAAGGGTAAGGTAGCATTTGTGAGACTTTTATGGTAACCTTTTTTCACAATTTTCTGTAGCGGAAAGCACTTGTTTTTGTTATGTAATGTTGTGAGCACTGACTAACTGCTTTTCTTGAGCTGCAATGGAGCCTGAGCAGATTGCATCAGCAAAATAAGCTTTGATTTTGTAATTAGAGTTAAAAAATATATTAGAATAATCAAGCATAGCATTTTAATAATCTTTAAATATCTTATTTTGTGTTTCTTTTGTTGGAAAGTAATAAAAATAAAAAGGCAAAGCATTTTCCTTCTAGGTGGGGCGGATTTACACTTAAAAAATTGAGTGGAAGAAAATGCTTTATAAGAAACATTACAGCTGACTGCATATGAATGCTTTTTTTTTTCAAAAAGAGTAGTTATACTTAACCCTTAAAAAAAAGTCATAATTACTGGAGAACAAAATATCCTGAAATTCATTTCTTTTAGCATTAAAACATCTTAAAGAAAAAATGACTTTTTTTTTTTTTTCTGTATGTAAGGCTCAATTGTTTCTGCATAACAAGGCTCAAAATATTTTTGGCTAATTTGAAGGATGTTATTTTAGAATGTATTCTCATCATAAAAGTTCTAGTTACATATCATTTAAGTTTTAAAAATATCAATAAATAGGAGACACAAATAACAGTTGTGAAATTATCTTCTGAAGTTTTAGTAGATGCAGTTTTCTGTTATTCCAGCTACCAAAGAAGAAAAAAGTCTGTTGTAGTAATCTACTATATATTAGCAATCCTGTTAATAGCAGTAAACCCTTTAATTTTTCTTTTCTTTTTTTTTTTTTTTAGAAGTTTAGTGTAGTAGTTTCAGTTTCTGTTAGGTGTTTTGAAAACGTATCATCATCATCTTTTTTGTGTTCAATTCTTCAAGTCACTTCTATAAAAATTACCCTTCTAGCCTTAATTAATCTCTTGCCATTTCTGTTTTGTAAAATTTACATTTTATCTTGCAGTCTGAATGACATGGTGTCATTTATTCACTCGCTAGACAGGTCTGGTCAGAGAGGTGAAAACATAGAAAATGACATAGTGTCTGTTGCTAACAAGATCAAGTTACAAATGGCATTCTTCTTTCCCTTCCCAAAAGGCATTGAGGCGTGAACTGAAGGATAAAGAGCAAGCCATTCTTAATGCTGTGGACCAGGCACGAGTTTTCCTTGCTGACCAACCAATTGAGGGGCCTGAGGAACCAAGAAGGAGCTTGCATTCGAAAACAGGTCAGAAAATACTCTCTTCAGGGAATGGTTAAAAAGAAAGAAAAAGGACTTGCATGTCTCTAGTATGTATTTTATATGGTTAGACTTCACAATTTTCCAAACTACATCTTGATTGCTTCTATTTAAATGATTTAACCTCAAAGTATTACTACTCTACTTTGCAAGTACTAACGTTTTAATGGGAGAAGTAGAAAAAGAAAAAACTATTTCCTATTCCAGTTTTCGATTCAAAACACTCTAAGTCATCAATTCTGTTTTTTTCTTAACACAACAACATATGCATCTTAAATGTAGTCAGAATAGTAGTTCAAGTATTTGGTGGTGTACCTCATTAAAACTAAAAGGAATCAGCTTTAGGAAGGCAATCAGTACAGAATCTTAAAGATTTGAATGTTAGATGAGTTATTACTAAGGAATAAACCACAACTATCCTAGAAATTATATTTGCATAGTATTTGTTGAGATATTTGTCTGTATCAGAAACCAATGAGGAAGTAATATTTTTCCTCAACCCTATCCCCCATAATCACAAAACAGAAAAATATACCAAATAGCTGTGTAACTGAGTCCTAGAATTATGTTTCTCATATAAGCTGCAATGTTATAAAATCTTACTTTTAATTACCTAAGAATTGTTCTTGGAAAAGGTAGTAATCTTTAACAGAAGTATCAGTTGCTGTAAGATGTGAATAATTTACTGTTCTGTATAATTTACAAAGTTACAGTATAGATGCTTGTATCGGGAGTTAGCCTTCTTCCCATACATCTCCATAGCAAACTTCTTCAGTTTGTTCAATGGAAACAACTAATCTTTCCTGCATCCATACTCTGCAAAATTTGCAAATTTTTATGCAATTTCCTATTCCCTGATTCAACTTTGTGATAAAGTTTGAATAGCTGGTGATTAAAGCCAATGAACCATTTTCCCCTGTGATTAGTTCTGGTGCCTTAGCTGCTGTAATGTATCTTACTACTTCCTTTTTGAACTCTTGACTCCTGAAAACATTCTGTTTGTCTTTACTCTCAAACTTATTTGATATTTTACGTATCTAATGGTTTAGGCGCTCTAAATCACAAGCAGGTCTGCAATTGAAAAAGAAGGAATGCTCGCTTTATATTTGCTCATTCTTTCACACAAAAAAATTGAAGTCCCAGATTTTTCTCTCCAAAGCCATAGAATCACCCAGCACAAATGGTGCCAATGCATAAAATGTTACCAGTGTAAAAAGTTCATTTTCTAGCAGGGTTGATATCAATGATCTAGTGTTCACTGAAAGTGAAATAGCAAACTTCAGGTGATGAGCTGCATCATAAATTCTTGTTGTGCAATCCATTATTTTTATTGATGATTATGTTATTTTATTGTGCTATACGGACGGCAGTGATAACAGAATAGCAGGGATTTTGTGACCATGGTATGAACCGCATAACAATAATGTCTGGGCAGGTGGTCTACAGGTGCTGTATGAGTCTCTCTTGTCTAGTCATCATATTTGAACTGATCAAATACGCTCAGACTGGGAAGCTTCATAGGTGTGCATTAAACTTATTTTCCTCTTCTTCTCACTCAGTAGTTCTACAGACTTTCTTTTTTTGAGAATGTGGTGGTTTAGTCTTGGCTGCCAGTCAGACTCCCACCCATCTGCTTGCTCATAGTCTCCACCTCAATGGGATGGAGACAGAAGACAGGAATACAGGAGTGAGAAAGCTCATGGGTCAAGATGGGGACAAATGCAGGTCCCTTACAAACTACTGATATGGGGCAAACAGATTTAGCTTGAGGAAAATAAACTATTTATTGTCATTTAAAATAAATATTTAATATCTGGTTTGGTAGTGGTAAACAAGAAGACAGACATTAAAAGCACAGCTTTCCTCCAACTTGGCTCCTTCATTCCTGTCTCCTTCCCCAATTGTTATGACTGCAGGTCACGCTCACCCTCTTCAATAAGGCAATGAGTGGTGTGAGAGTGAGAAGGTGATGAGTCTGCCGTCAGCCTAGCAGTTTCTCTCTGCTACTCCTTTCTTCTCACATCTTTCCTCTGGCCCAGCATGGGCTCTCTATGGGGAGTATCTGCCCCACCATGGAGCTGCACCTCCTCCTCTGACCTTGGTGTTCCCTCTGCTCTTTCTCCTTTTTGTTCCCTCCTCCTTGACTGGTGTGTTTTCTGCTGTTTCTTAAATATGCTTTCCCTGAGGTGCCACCAGTGTGGCTGAGGGCCTCAGCTGTGCCCTGTCATGGGTCTTCTGGGGCTGGATGTCCATAGCATGGGGCAGCCCCGACCTCTCTTCACAAAGGGCCCTGTGCAGCCCTCACTGCCAGCAGTGGGCACGTGCATCCTGCACAGAGCAGTGTTGCATTTTCTGTAGATTAATAGATTTTCAGGCCAAAAGGCATCTTTGAATCATCTGCTCTGAGCTCTTATATATCATAAGCTGTTAAATTCCACCGAGGACTGAGTCTAGTAAATTTTTTTCTGACAAGTAATGCCATCGATCTTTGGAAAGCTGCATCTCTGGATTTGAAGACATCCAGATACACACTATTTTTCTTCTGATTAACCATTTTCAAATGTTTATTTTTTAAATTTTCTGTCAGCTTCTCAGTCACTGGTATTCTCTGCAGTAGATTAAATTTAATTCAATAACTTCAGTGAAGTACACTTCATGTTGCTAAAGGAGGAGGAGTGTGGTTTTAGATCATAAGCTGACTGTCTTTAAAAAAATATTAATGAGCCGTACACAGCACTGTACAGTCATGATTTGAACATGTTTTTGGCTGCTTTTATAATATAAATAGCAAAAACTTTTTTATTTTTAAATCATTGTTGTAGTTTAAAGCCAGTCAGCAATCGAGTACCACACAGCTGCTCACTCACCCTCCCCCTTGGATGGGGGAGGGAATCGGGAAGAAAAGAAGTCATAGGTTGACATAAAACCAGTTTACTAGGATAGCAAAGAAAAAGAAAATAATATATATGTTTTTAAAAGTGCAATAAAAGGAGTAACAATAGGAATAATATTGTCGCCGAGGCAACAGCTTCGGAGTTGACACGATCCGCAGTGGCGCGGTGCAGCGAGGGGATTCCTGAAGCAGAGAAGCTCAGGGGGGAGCGGAGCGAGGCGCCAGGAGCCGGCAGCTCGCATGAGAGCGGCTGAAGAGACATGGGCAGAGCCAGGGGGCACCGGTGGTCTGGCCCCTCTCCCCGTATAAAGCAGGGCCCAGGGAGTGCCAGCGAGCCGGAGCACGGTGAACAGGACGGGCAAACAGGGCTTGGCACGTCAGCAAGGGCACGGCACGGCAGTTCGCGAGGGCAGGGTGCGTTAGGGAGGGCGCCGACCCGGGGCATTTGCTGTTCCCGACTCTCAGGGCAACATGGCCAACACTCGCCTGAGAGCAAAGGCTGTAGCACCAGCTGGGGGGCCTGCACCGGCTCCCCCTGCGGCGGTCGATGCCTCCGTGCAGATGGAGCAGCCGAGGGGAGAGGCTGCGGCACAGACCTCGGGCTGCAGGCAGTGCCTGGACCCTTCTGCCGGGACACTGCTGCAGGCAGCAGCCCTGACTGCAGAATGTGTGCCCGGGTGGAGGAGCTCCTGCGGCAGGTGGCTGAGCTGCAGGAGGCGGTCAGGAGGCTGCGGGACATCAGGGAGGCTGAGAGGGAGCTGGATGCTTGGTTCCAGGCACAGTCTGCACCAGAATCGCAGCATCCAGTCAACCAATCAAAACCCCCCCACTGACACACAAGGTAAGCAAGCAGGCAGAAGATGCCAATGAATGGAAAGTTGCAAGGGCAAGGCGCGGCAGGAGGAAGTAGAAGCTTCCCCAGAACCCTGAGGTGCCCCTGCAGAACCTCTTTGCCTCTCTGCAGACTGAAGAAGTAAGACCTAGCACCTCAAGGGAGGCACTGGAGCCGTGCAAGGTAGCCCGACCGGCTTGCGTGATAACTAGTGCTACCAAGAAAAAGAGACGCGTGGTAGTAGTGGGTGACTCCCTCCTCCTGAGAGGTACAGAGGTACCCATCCCGACCCGATGTGCTCTCTCGGGAGGTATGCTGTTTCCTGGGGGCTCATATCAGGGATGTCGCCGAGAGAATACCTAGCCTCATATGGCCCATGGACTATTATCCGCTATTGGTGTTTCATGTGGGTGCCAGCGACACAGCCGGCAGCAGCCTGAGAAACATCAAAAGGGATTTCAGGGCTCTGGGTACAACAGTCAAAGACTCTGGGGCGTAGGTGGTATTCTCGTCAATCCTCCCAGTCGAAGGGCAGGGACCTGAAAGGGCCAGATGTATCTGGCAGGTCAACTCGTGGCTCGGAGTGGTGCTACAGCCAGGGCTTTGGGTATGTCGACCACGGGGCGTGCTTTCAGAAGCCCGGGCTGCTAGGGGCGGATGGCGTGCACCTAACTGAGAAGGGGAAGAGTGTGCTTGGCCAAAGGCTTATCAGACTTGTCTGGAGGGCTTTAAACTAGTGTTGCTGGGGGAGGGGGAGCACAGTTCAGCCCACGGCTGTCAGCATGGCGCCAGTGCCAGCACCAAGTGCCCAGAAGCTGGGGAAGGATCGCAGGTAAGTGCAAATGAACTTAAACTGCGGTCCAAAAGAACTCCCGTCGCTCCAGCCAGCAAGTCGGCTTTGTCGGGGGCCCAGCTGAAGTGTCTATATACCAATGCATGCAGCATGGGAAATAAACAGGAAGAGCTGGAGGTGCGTGCACACGAGCAGGGCTATGACCTTGTTGGCATCACGGAGACGTGGTGGGACGACTCATATGACTGGAGCGTCAACATGGAGGGGTATAGGCTTTTTAGAAAGGACAGGAAGGGGAGACGAGGAGCGGGTGTCGCTCTCTACGTCAGCAACTGCCTGGAGTGCGTGGAGCTCCGCCTGGGGATGGAGGAGGAGCTGACAGAGAGCTTATGGGTAAAGATCAGAGGACGGGGAGGGACAAGGGGATGTTACGGTGGGGGTCTGTTACAGGCCGCCTGGCCAGGAGGACAGAGCAGACAAAGCGCTCTATAGCCAGATAGGAGCAGCCTCACGGTCACAAGCCCTGGTCCTCATGGGGGATTTCAACCACCCTGACATCTGTTGGAGAGACAACACGGCAGGGCACAGGCAGTCCAGGAGGTTCCTGGACTGCGTGGATGACAACTTCCTCCTGCAGGCGATAGAGGAGCTGACAAGGAGGGGTGCCATGCTCGACCTTGTGCTC
>JAAGAY010003209.1:0-12195 GCA_011801015.1 Ardeotis arabs
TTATCTCAGGAAAACTATCTGCTCTCTTGATATCTTCTTAAGCCCTTGTAACCCATCCCACTCACCATCATCAAAAATAAAAGCCTCCCACTCTCCATTACAGAATTTATCATTGAATCTTTGATGGCAATAATAGACAACTAGAAGTAAGTATACTTACCAAAACCAGCTATATCTAGAACTCCAATGAAGAAAGAAGAAGTCTCAAATGGAAAACACTGGTTTACCCTGTTCACTACATGGTCAAACAGATGACTATACACTGTTTTAGCCAAGGCATCACGAGCATTGTTTGCTTGCTCCACTTTCAAGGGTACCCTAAAAACCAAAAATACAGATCTTATTTTTCAGAATTCCTTACTATAAAATACTGAGATTAGACTCTAAACTTAAAAAAAAAAAACCTTTCCAATTATTGTAAATTAGGACATAGAAAGAACTGAGCTCTAGGCCCAGGTATGAAACAACTTTGCCAAGCTAGACTAACTATTCTACCTGTAAAAAGAAAGAGTAATGTTTCACTATTCTCAGTGGAAGTGAGATGCAGATGATTTCGTACTCATTTTTATTAGATAATTAGAAACAATATTGATAATTGCCAGAGAAAGACATTTACAGTATACACATTCTCATCTACAAAAAAAAAATCTCAATTACTTATTTGTGAGCTGCCTAATGACAATAAAACCTATAGCTCAGTTTTGCTCTGACATCTTTGTCCCTATGCCTTCATAAAGGCTATATATAAAATCATAGGGTTGTAAGTTAATCAGTAGCCCCAAGCGGGGCTAAACTACGACACATACATAAGAGAGCATGTTCTCATGGTGAAAGTCAGATGCAATCCTGAAACAAGGATACTTTTTAAGCACTGGAAGAAAAGGTCTTTTAAGAGATGAGAATTTATTCTCCCGTTCTTATTTATAAACTTTTATTCTGCATTGTGACTATTTATTACAAGTTTATATCCCAGTTTAGCAGTTAAAAAAAAAAAAAAAACAAATAAAAAACCCCACACAAATATCACAAGCCAAAAGGCACAACAAGGCCTATGAAATGCATGAGAAAATGCTGGGAATATCAGTCAAAGATAACTACACGTTTAGCTATAGAAATAATAGATATCTAGTTATTTCACAAAGTCAGTATGACAGCGACATGCTTAGAATGCAGCTATTTCAAAGAACATTTAACCATCTCATTCCCTGAATAAATACATTCTACCAGACTTTTTTTTTTTTAAATAGATTTCAGATTAACAGATAAGAGTATCAAAACTAAAAACCAGTTACACTGTACATAGCTGAAGCACCACCAGTGGAAGAGATTTTTAGGTTAGCCTTTCTTAAGCAAACTGATAAAATTTGCAAGGAGAACAGGGAGAAATAATGTCAAGATTTTCATCACACCAAGCCTCTTTGTCGTGAAGAATACAAGATGATGGCTGTATGTCAAAAGCTCTTATGCTGCTTCTAAGTACCTCAACGAGTTGGCTTAATAAAGCACTTATCTCCATATAACACCCTTTATTACTTCTCAACAGGTGCCTTGTCTCTCATATCCTTGGACCACAAGTGCTACAATAAAAATTAGTAATAATCAAAAGATAGACTGTCCAGCTAAGGTGGTGGATAACCAATTATGGAACTTCTCAAGTATGAAGCAAATTACGTTTAAAAACTACCTCTTATCTGAACTGTTTAAGTAAGCTCTATGTACAAGGTTCAAGACGTCACTGCTGCAGAACTGCTCTGTCGCCCTCTCCAGGTAGTTTTCTGTACACGGGAGTACAAAGAACCAGCAGGTCAGAAAACGAAAACTTAATGCTACACAGCTTACCCACATTGCATCATTTCCTTGACTTCCCAGGACTCACAAGCACTACACTAACTCATATTTATTACTTCTGTATTTTTTTCAAGGATGACACTTCTGATGTAGAAACGTTGAGACTGATGGAGATCACTTTCTACTGTAGCTGGTAAGTCAGGGAACCAGAGTGTCCGTTCACTAAGGACACCTGCAGCTACATTACATTAGATAGTAATTAGCTTTAACACACAATCTTGTCTTCCACTAAGTATCTCCTGACTTATCTTAAGGTAACGAGTACTGACAGAAATCTTATCTTATAAATAGAAGGAAGGTACCTTTACATTCCATTCTGATACGTTTAAGAGATCAGAATACTAATTCCCACATGTCAGCTGCAGGACTATTACATAATACAATACACATTCATGCTTTCAATTTGTTTTTTAATGTATGTTAAACAACATGGCAGAGTCATACTTGTAAAGCATGTATGTATGTATATTTATAAAACGGCCCTGTTCTTCAAAAATAACAAATTCTGACATTATTAAGCAGAATTCTAGAGACTGCACAAAACCTTATAGTTATTTTAAATTATCATAGTATGAAACAGAAAGTCATGGAAAGAAAATGTAACCCTGCAATGTGTTTTGCACAGCTGAAAGTACAGAATCACAAAATAATGCTGAAATTGCACCGAGTCAGTCGATACAGAAGAGCCTTATTACAGAACTGACATTCAGCATGAGTAACTTCTGTCTTGTGAATTCGCTTTTCCTGAGCTCCTCCTTTCCTCTGGTCTGCACAGAGACAAAGGAATATCTTTCCTGCTCCTGTTTCTTGGCTGAACAGGAAAAAGATATATTTTTCCTTCCTCTGTTTCACCTTCTCCCGCTCTCCTCCATCCATCAGCTACTTGTAAGGAACAGAGAAGAAATTCTTCCAGTTTTCTAAGCTATTTGGTAAAGCTGCAAAAAAAAAAAAAACAACTTGTCTGGTCTTCATACTAATTTCTTCAGCAAGGTTTCCAGTGATCCACAGAGTCTGAGGCCTAGGGGAAAGCACTCTCACAGGCTGGATTTATCCTGTCAACAGTTCCATGCAGTTCCAAAATATTTTCCAGAACACACAAACTGCAATTCAAATATGTATCATTTGCCCATGGTTGTCAACAATTAAGGGAGAGAGGGCAGGTGAGGCAATACCCATCAGTCACTGTCACATAATCTGGTTACTCCTTCAAACAAAACAAAATGGCCTGGATGAAATAACCCTACCTAGTGAAAGGCCTACATAATTAAGGAATATAAGCAGCACATTTGTAATCTGGGAAACGGTAAAGTTCCAAAAACTGTAGAAAAATATTTTTTTACAAAAACTTATTTTTTTAAGAGTCTAGCCTCCCAACATTTTTCCAACACAAGCTTCAGTACCACCACAAAAAAAATAATGTGTTTTGGTAGAAAACATACTCCAAAAGAAGCTGAAGGATGTGGAATGATGCGAGTTTAATTGTTCACACTGTAAAATAATTTACTTTGTGATGACAGAGTTCTGCTTGAAAGTCTTCTTGGAAAGGAAGAAACCAAAGAATAAATTAGTACAATGCATTTACAGTCTAAGAGGGGTACCAGATTTTGAATACTAACATTATTTCTCTCTGTAAACATACTTTACATGGATGGCAAAAACATCAGCCAACAAGGTGATCATTATGCTCTTTTTGGGAGACTAACAAGGACAGATAAATGTAGTGCAGCTTTCAAGTCTCCCTGGCAGTCCACTGCACAGTAGTATTTATTAAAATCCATGGAGATAGCATTTAGCATCACCCTCCTACTGTTCCTCGCTGGCTCCATTGTGCCCAGCAGAACAAAGCCTTTGTTATACTCTGAGCACAGTGATTTCAGCTGAGCTATTTATTCACTGTGACCTATTAGGACTCACATGATCTACTTGTACACAAAAGGTCCCTAAGAAAGAGAGAGAGAAACGAGTAGCTCTTTGGGTTGCTGGAACAAAATAAAACAATGTGCTTGTCAAAACTCTAATATTGATAGCAATCAAATAGTTTCTAAACTATGCTACCACAGCAAAACCTGGTGGCTATTTAACAAATATGTAAAACAGTCCAATCCACTTTCCATGTACATGCAGTAACCCACATGACAAAAAGATATTAGCGTATTTATTTGTGTATGTTTGCTTTTAGCTGCACATGTTTAGAAAAGGCTAGAGAAAGAGGCTTAATGCATTAATCCTTTGAGATGGCAGGAAGAGTTCTCTGAACTCGTTTTTGCCATCCACAACAACAAACATTGAGGAAAAATAAGATCTTCTGGCATAAAAACATAACTGCTTGTGTTTGCAGACTTTTGAAGCAGTACACTGCTAACAATGCCCCAGGCTTATCAGGATAAACATGCTGAGCAGAAAATCTTTACAGCCTTCATGCAAGCTGAAACTGAAGCTGTAACAAAAATTGTAGTTGTTCTTAAGAAACCTTCCTTGACAGGGTCACTTGAGATGCGGTGAAAGAGCAGCAGTATATTATGATACAACTTTACTTTAGTGCTTGGTATGTCCCACTAAACATTCTCAAAAGGAAACTATACAGACATGCTTTATCTACATGTTATGTGCACAACAGGCAAAAACTAATCTGCTCTCAGACGCTGAGTCAATAGTTCACTGAGAGCATTTCCAGTGGGGTGCCATCTGAATCTGACATGGATGCGATTTGGTCAAACCTCTTCTGATGCTAGTTAACACTTTCACTTAAAAGGAAAGAGAAAGTAAGGGTCTTTTCAAAAAACAGTCTGATAATACCAAACTAAGAAAGCAGAAAATTTTGGTAACAAGATTAGCATACAAAATTATTTTCATAAATTGAAGACATGATCTAAAAATCCACAAGACAGATTTTGGTAAATGAAAGTGTGTGGTAGTATACTAAGGAGAAATAAAAAATGAAAATGCAAGATGGAGAATAATCAGGTAAGCAGTGAGTCAATAGAGAAAGATCAGCAGTTACAATGGATGACAAGCTGAATTAAGTAAAAAAAAAATTACTAACTTTCAAAACCTGCAATTCTCATATCGCCATGCACTAATATGAGTACCATCTGTACTGTATAATATATAATTTTCTAGTCTAATGTCATCTGTAACACGGATAAAGATTCTCCTGGACGAATACACCAAAGATTTTGCTGTCAATTTAGACATGGTCTGGAGAAGAGCAAATAGTAAAACTTGGAAAATATTGGCCACTGGAAGCACTTTGTCCTGCAAACCCCACATCACCTTATAACAAGAAAAATTATTTGTAACTTTCCATATCAGGTGATAAGGCAGCAAGATGATAGTGACTTAAGAATCCTCAATTTCTAATAACTGGAGGGGAAGAGAATAAATCTATAATAACTTTCCAGAAATGCACTATTGAATATATTAGGAAGAGATCTAGATCTTAATCTTTTAACTGAAGGTAGAATAACCCTTCCCCAATAATTACCTACCATTTGTCACTGCAATATAACTTTTTCCATTGTAATTACCATGAGGGTTCTAACCCTTGAACAACCCTTCCTTCAAAGTACAGAAATAAGTAGACCAGCAAGAAATCTACTTGTTTGCTCTACCCAGAAATACCTCTCAAAGGTCAGCCATTCAGTAATAATGTATTACTGGAACAACAGCCCCTACCTATGCTAAAGTTAAGACTTCTGAATACGAGTTAATTCAGAAGAGCTTCTGCGATCTTCTACAAAAACAGGATATTCAAACAGCACAGGCTGTCACGGATGGTTTATTATGCTTATTATTTTGTCCAGGAACACCAGTTTCATCCCAGAGATCAGGAAGTGGGCACTGAACAGTATTTCCACTACAGCTATTCTCTTTTAATTTATCATTATTGGTTAGAATTAGGTAGAGATCAAGATTACTTCTCTTGCATAGAATGAGCTCTTGACCACTGGAAACCTTCATTACTCAAATCCATTACATCCCTCAAGGTCTAAAAAAGCCAATGCTCTCAAGGGCTCAAAGATCAACTTTTCACCTCATAAGTCTGACATAACCTAAGCATGCATTAACTAACACCTGCCACTTTTACTGGCCACAGTGACATACCAAGGTTAAATCAATCAGCTGTTACCGTGTTTCAGTCCACAAGTTTATGAAATGTTAACAAATACTTCATACTATAAGACATAAATATAAATATATACTGTAAGACATAAATATATACTATAAGACATAAAGAATAGTAATAAATTTCAAAAGACATAAAACATGGTAAAAACTTCTATAAACTACATTAATACAGGTAATTAATTATGCCTTTCTTATACTAAACTTCTGGTGTAATGTGCATACAGTTGTATTTCTAATTCACTGAAACAATCTGATTGTTTCCGTAAGTCAATAAGAAGCACTCATGCATTTTTCCAATGAGTGAAGTGAATGTTAATTAGTTTTCTAATTAAAATATTTATGCATTCAGCTAAACATTGAGAACTACTTTTAATGTGCTCAAAACTGTTTAACCCAAGCTCAGTTTTTGATGTGATGCTTTCTTTAACTCCAGAAAATATAAACATAGAAAACCAAATGTTAAAACACACAATTCAGCTGCATCCAGCTTAGCAAGCATCCCTGACAACTTATGTGCTAGACGGATCAGTCTCAACAGGGGAAAACTTGTGGTGGAAGCTAGAGGTTTTTCATAAACAAAAGGCAACTGTAGTGAAATAATTTTCATAAAATTCAGTTTCACAAGAGTCATAATTTCCACTGTATTGTAATGTTATCATCAGTATCATGTTTAAACATGTTATTTGCAATTATTCCTTCTCCATGTGCATACAGAAAGAAATCACTATCCTACCTCTGTGCCTAGGAAGTTACCTTGATGAAACAATATTACCTTTGCAGTCAAGATTAAATGTTTGTTTACCAGCAACAGTAAAAAGCAGTGCATTTCTGGATTTCTGTTTGTGGTGGCATTTTTAAAGCTGAAACTTGACTTCAGAAGAATTAGATGTGCCAAACACAGGGACACTGATCACCCAGACACTAAGAAGGGTGACTATCCTATCCTCCAATTACAGCATCCCAGACCTAATGCCAAAGGGAACAGTCATGGGAGCACTGTGCAGACCCCATGACAAGAGAGATGCATTCAAGTACCTTCAGAATGTTTCAAGTACCTTCAGTACCTTCAAGTACCTTCAGTACTGTTTCAAGGAATGTTAATGCTGTGCTTAAAGCATCTGTTAAATCAATCTATCAGCATATCTAATTTTCTGTGTAGGTTATGGATTGAACAGGCTGACTGCTGTACTTTCATCGTCCACACAGCGTACTCTCTGACATGTAAGGTTTTACAAAATGCGATAGTGACTTATTCAAAGCTGTTACTTTCCTGAAAAAGGCCTTTTTAGTCATTGCACAACTATCACTCTTCCAAATGAAAATTGTAAAAACTCCAGTGACCTAAGAACAACGAAACAAGCATGCCTCAGCATCTGAAAATGCACATTTGGTTCAAGTGGTTAAAAAAAAAAAATCCAGGCCCCGTTAAAGGTTGTCGTCTCAAAATTCACATTTGCAGGGCGGTTGGTTTCAGCGCCGTGACACAGCCCGCTCCCCCCGCGTATCGTCGTCGTCCTGTGTCCCCCCCCACCGCCCCAGCCCCAAACCGGGGCCGCCGCGCCCGCGGGAGCAGAGCGAGGCAGGCCGGCGGCGCGCGAGACTCACTTGATGACCGTTCCTTTGGCGCCCCCTGCCGTGGTGAGCATGACGCGCGCGGTGAGGCTGCCGCGCAGGTCCTCCTGGTCCAGGCCCAGCAGCGCCGCGCAGGCCTCCAGCGCCGGCTCGCTCCGCGGCCTCACCGTGCAGCCCCCTGCGAGCAACCCACACAGGCGTTACCCCACCGGCTCTGCCCCAGGGCAGCACCGGCACCCCCGCTATTTTATACTGAGCTTTCTGTCGTTAACGAAACCGCTGCGAGTTCGGCATTTTTATGGTAAATTCTAGGAAACAAACACTGATGTGGTGATGATCTTGCCATGATGACAAGTAACATCAACTCTGAAGGAATCAAAGTTTCCCCCTGGACATGACTTCACAGATTAAATGTGAAAAGTCAGTTCTCAAAACTAAGAAAATTCCCAAAACAAACAAAAAACCCCACCAAAAACTATGCATGAAATTCTGTATTTCCAGAACATTGTTCTAAACATGGGCTGTTCAAAAGCTAACATGCTTTTAAGTGAAAAAACAACCCCAAAATGTAGAAGTGCTAACACCTAGAATCTAACTGTAGTGATTTAAAAATGTCTGGATTTGCACGTTCCTGTAACTCCTGTTCCTGTAATTCCAGTTCCAGAATTCCTTGCTAGGTATGCACACATCAGCACAAGTGCCTGGCAAGGCAGACTCATAGCACTTTTTCAGATAATTTCCTGAATAATCTAATAATGTACGTACATTTTCCCTGGCACACAGCTGAGAGGGGTGCTACCTCTGGCTCTGCACCACAGCCGTACGGCCAGAGCTCACCCAGCCACTACAGGTTCATAAATCCTTAACTGGAGTGCTGAAGAGCTTCAGCAAAATCTAACACTTAAAAAATTACTTATGCCAGGATTACATTTATTTCCTGCTGTCCTCAGTAAAATTTATTTCTACAGGTAAGTGAAGAGACCAAAATGGATAGATAATTAAATAATTAGTCAACATTGCCTGAATTTCTTAACTCTACAATGACAGTAAGGGGAAAGAAGAACAAAAAAAAAAAAAGAAAAAAAAAAGATAAAGGAGCCTTTAAAAGATTAAGGCTTTTGTGACTTGATCTTGGAAGCTCTGAAACACCATCTGACCTGCAGTAAACAGCTTTTGTCTGGTGTTTCCCAGATTTTTGAAGCAGCGACAAAACTTTAGAGGGTCTCTGGTACAGAGACATACTGCCTGGAGCAGTTCAAATGAACGCTCTGTATGTACACGTACAAGGTGAGATTAGAATAAAGCCTCTATTTGCAATGAACATCTTAGAAGTTTAATAATTTATTACGGAAAAAATGGGTTTTAATTTCAACATTCAGAGAAAATAAGTTTTCTGATATCCTCCTTCCTTTCTCTAAAAAAAAAGAAAAAAGAGAGAGAAAAACGAAAAAGACAAAAAAGAAAAAAAACCACCTTCTCTGTGACAAGCCTAAGCTACCTGGTTTGAATACAGTGTTGGCCCTAATTGGACCAGGACACATTGGACTACAGACTTCCTACGATCTCTTCCGACCTGAACGTTTCTGTGGCAATTCTGCCAAGTCCTGTGGCAAGTCTGTGCTTGGGGTCAGGAGCTAGTGAACCTATAGAGCTAGTTCATCATTCAAATCACCTTTTAAAATGTTCTTTGGTATGCCCTTCCTAACAACTTTACCAAGTTTTGCAACAGCTACACAGACCTGAAAAAGGACTAAGAGGAACCAGTTTCACTGTATCTTGTGTATCTTGCAACTCAAGATAAAATCTACATATATATCCTTTCTACTATAGTTATATTTGTGGTATGCCCACACTGGGAGCTTCTTCAGTCCTTCAGGAATATATGGACAGCAGTTCTCAACTTAAAAAGGCTGATTTCAGTAGTAAGAAAAGTATGACCGTTCCCAAAATACTCGGTCCTCTTCCTTAGCCTTCCTGCATATTCTGCTACTGAGTTCCACTACGCTGGTACCAACTCGTCTTGTAAATGACACCTTAAATTAGGAAGCTTACTTTTACCTAAGTTTTTGCTGTACCTTTTTTTCCTCGTCTCTCAAAATACTAACTTGATGGTATTTTTGGAAGCCAAAGGACATAAAGCCTTCCTCTACAGATTGAGCTGCTAATTTCAAGATGTTTTCATGCTATTAGCAAGAACTTGGATTTTTAATAATTACTATGAAAATGCACGTACAGTTTTGAGACACAAAATGTCTCTTTTCTTTATATCAAACTGTGGCCTGAACAATTTCTTGAACAATTTCAGTGAGAGCCTATTTGCTTTCAGAGCATGTAAAGAAGTACAACTTTAAAACAAGCAGATAAACTTGACTTGAAAATGGGGTGAATTAAGACTGAATTACCACTGAACACAAGGCACCTTTCTAAAGCAACAATTCACAAGGAAAGGAATCATATATAATCAAGATACATTTTCAGTATTTTTACAGAAAACAATTTATATTTTATCTAACCTGAAGTGCTCCCAGCTTCCTCAAAGTCAATATTTCCAAGGTGAAGGACACCAGCCACTACTCTAAAAAGATCCAGTTTTTCTGCATCATCCAGTCCAATCTTTTTCATTGCTGTGCACATTCGGTTGAAATCTCCATGATCGTCTAAGAGTGGATCCTTCAAGGACCCTGCTTTGAGATACTATAAAACAACAACATAAACCAAAAATTCAGTAAATTATTTTGAAGCAAATGTAAGCAATTATTTCCAATCAATAATAAACCATAACAAAGAGCATAAAAAAAGCATGCAAAACCCAAACTAAGTAGAAAGAGATTAGAGCTCTTCATACAGGACCGGTTTTGCAAGAAACCTGATTTGTTTTAATTTGTTGATACTTCAAAGCGTGATCTTCAAACTTCAAAGTAAACTTCAAACTATCCTCAGAAAGCAGAAGTTGGACAGTGTGACAGCTCAGGACAGGGGAACAGAGGACAGTGAGCAGTGCCAAAGAAAAGCTTGGCTAAGGGAGCTACAGAAGAACTTATTCCGAGGAGTGCTTCTAACCCCTAGCAGTTGAAAGAAGACTGAGGTCTTGTAATAGGATGACAGAAAGTTTGACAGGCCATGGGAAAGGAGTACAGGACAAATCAGATTGGAAGAGTTATTCCCCATCCCAAACAGACTTATTTGGAGAAATATACTTGTTAACATTTGCTGGCTATTAAGAAACAGTGAAGTTCTTTTGCAGTGTTCTACGAATTAAAAAAATACCAGCTACATTTTAAAATACCAATTTAGCATTTTGCTGATTTTCCTAAATTGGATACATCAAAAGGCATTTTAATTACTAACAGTTTTAAACAGTAGATGGTAACACATTTGCATGCAATCAAGAGACCAACTGAACATGCACAGACTGATCTAAGGTTTTATAATTACTTTAAAATGTTTTCAACTAAAAAGAATAATTAACTTTAAAAGGAAGCCTTGTTAATGTCAAATAAGCTAACAAGATTTTTATCAAAACAAAACACCACATGCATCTGAAAAATTCACTTCACACAACATTTAGACACATCAATAAAATTAAACTCCATCTTAATGATATAAAATAATCACCTCATCTTCCTGATAAGGAAAACACAAAAATAATTTAATTATTAATTGACTATTCCAGCTACTTTTATTAAAATAAACAATCTTAATATTTTTCATAAAATGACAGAGCAAGTATTAAATTTCTGATTTAAAAGCCTGAACAATGCAATATATTTCCTGTTTAGGTGGCTAGACTAAGTTTTAATATAATTGAAATGTGATCATTTATTGTGCCTACAAATTGACACGGTTGTAACACACAGGTATTATGGCATCATTTGTTCCACTATTTAATGTCCAATATATATGTTCAGAATTATTCTTTCAGTATGTTTTACTTTAGAGAAACTCATTTCAAATTAAGTCCTTTAGAGGACACATTTTATGACAGAACACTCGCTTGTAAATCACATCAGTAACAGAAGATTGTGTATGTTCATCTTCCAATAGTAAAAATATATAAATTTTGATATTTTATGCCTACATAAATTACCAATTTCACTACAAATTTAATTTAAGACAAATCAGGTAAACTGAGGCAAAATCTCCCAACTATCTCTTAGCCTATATGCCTGATGAGAATTAAATATCTACCAGTTTCATGCCTCACAGTAATAGCAAATCAGCATTTCTGTATCTCACTTTCCACCATTCCTCATTATAAGAAATAGCCGACATCCAAGCAAAGGAAACTGCCATTACGCGCTCCATGTTAAAACACATAAACACTAGAAATCCAGGAGCAGACTTTACAATGTTGACCTGAGCAAAACAAGTATCTATACTGTCTTTCATAGCTAGGCACGAGCTACATACAATCTCAAGCCTAAGTTCTCAAAGGTAAAAGAGATGGCACGGTCATTGGGGGAGAGAAGCTCTTGAGTGAATTTATCTTTGCATTATTACTCCAGCCAACAAGTCGGCCTTGCTCGGGGCCCAGCTGAGGTGTCTATACACCAATGCACGCAGCATGGGGAACAAACAGGAAGAACTGGAGATGCGTGCACACGAGCAGGGCTACGACCTTGTTGGCATCACGGAGACGTGGTGGGA
>JAAGAY010003210.1:0-12267 GCA_011801015.1 Ardeotis arabs
GATGGGGCTCTGAGCGACCTGATCTAGTGGGGGATGTCCCTGCTCCTTGCAGGGGGGTTGGACTAGATGACCTTTGAAGGTCCCTTCCAACCCTAACCATTCTATGATTCTAATGTTCTATGATTCCACACTGAAGTAACTCCACTAAAATGCATGGAAGAATTCATTATGTATAGAGAGGGAAAAGAAGAATCAGGATCTTTGCTTTTAAGAAAATTTGTTCTTATTTACAATCCTTTATAGGAGCTTCATGTAATTTATTATTTTTGGTTGTTGTGATAAAAAGTTACAAAGTATTGCCCATAAAAGCATCAAAACCCTCACATCATTCAAGTTACATGCATAAATTAAGTATTTATTTCAGATTTTGTTATTTACTAATTGGCATATTTACAGATTTTTTTCAATGTCTCCCAGCAAAATTTGTATTGGTAAGAGTTTAATTTACTTATGAAACGTTCCATTCTTTTATATGCCACACAATTCTTCCGCCCTGGCAATGAAACAGCACTCGTAGTGAGCTTGAAAAGCTCTTTCAGATGATTGATGAAGTATAGATATTAATGTGAATCTGCTCTTTTTGCAAAGTGATCCAAGTTATTTAAGAATTGTCTATTCAAAAGCAATGATCTGCAACACTATGTCAGCTAAGGAAAATGTCAAAAAAGCCCCAAGTGTGTTTAACAAGAGGTGGCTAGTGCCAGTGGTTTGTGCATAACTATGGGATAAAGAGCAAACAATTGGTATTTAACATCCAGGAGGAAAAATAATAGTATAACTTTTTCCTTTATTGCAATTCACCTTAGATCCAGACATTACTTATCATTAAGTTTATTTCTTCCCGATGATTCCTACAATTTTAACAAACCCTTTACTAAAAAAATCCACAGAAATTTTTGTTTGTATACACACCTAAAAACGTTCTATGTTGAAACTATGCTAATGAGGTAATATTGCCCTCATACAGTGCATGAGCTAATTATAATCTTGTCCCCAAACACCAAAACTTTATGTTTTCTGAAAAAGACTACAACCTGAAAGCTGAACATTAAGTACAGTATGGGTTTTTATTTATTTTGAAACAGAAGACTATCCATCCAAATGTAGGCTGTCATCAATAATTTTAAGGATCCAATATGTTGTTACTATGACATGTATAGTCAGATATACTATGCAATGCTTTTCGTTGATAGAAAGTAGATGTGAAACAGAGGCAACCATGATCCTATTTATGTAGCTCTCTATATCAATTTTTCATCGGTATTAAAAACTACCTAAGGTGTCAAGGAAAAGGAAATATGAACTATAATTATTTAAAAATTTGTGATGTCAAATAATTTTCTAAGTAAGTGATATGATGCTCATGCATATATGGAGTGTGAATGTATACTTTAGTTGATAAACTACTTATCAGGCTCTGTGAGATTAATTCACAGACAATGGAGGTAGAGTCCTCCATATACACCATAATGGTATTTCTGTGATGCTAAAAAACAACAGGGGAAAAAAAAATCTACATAATAAAAGGTTAAGCTTCATTCTGTTTTTTGTCAAATGTATGCCTGTTAGAATCATTACTGAGCAATGTTTTCCATCCTAGAAGAAATCTTGACTCCAGTTTAAATGCAACTACATGGTAAAGCTTTTCAAGAGCAATAATATTGTAAATTTATTCAAAATTTTACTGCTTCCAATAAAAACTAAGTTAAATAAACCTTGTTCTTTCTGAAGCTATATTTTAATAAAAGTAATTAATATAATTAACATTGAATTGTCTTACTGGATTTTCCTACTTTGTTGACCCGTAATACTTATATTATACGAGTCAACTTGGGATTAATTTTTATACCTTCAAAATACTAGCATTATAGATTCAGAAATTCAGTTCAGATTTTAGTATTACAAATTACACTTACTGCTCAGAGAAAATGTATGGAAAAAGGATTTGAAATTAAATAGGAAATTCAAGGAAAATATAGCTTAATAAGATGAAAAGATGAAGAGCTTGGGAATAGTTTGTCAGATTGTGAATTCCATCTTGTTTCAGAGGCTGTATATTTTGTTGTGACCTTCATTTGCTATTTTGACATCATGCTAAAATTACCTTTGGGCTTTGATATAACAATTTTGTAGCATAAGTTTGGCACCAAATAAAAAGACCGAGAAAAGGTGATGGAACAATCAAGAGTCATTAATGATGAATGACTCATCCTCCTGAATCTATGGGTTTTTGACTGAGGTGTTGACTTTGAATGATATTCTGTATAAAAGTCAGGGAATGTAGTGGAGCCTTTGATTTCCCCAGTGGAAACATTTAGGGATATTGCTTTCTAAACAACGGATGGATCACTATGATATGGAGGGAAAACAGATCAAGATTCTGAAGAGCAATCAGCTCCATTAATGATTTCAGTTTTTTTTCTTGCACCTGTAACTCTCCAGCACCATATAAGATGAAAGCACCAGAGATTAAGAAATGCTTTTACAAGTCTGCTCTCACTGTTTTTCTAATAATTGCACACAAAGGCTTTAACTAGAACTGGAATCTCTGGGAAAAATGTCTGAGCAGTGGAAGTCTCAGCAGGGCTGTGAGACTTCTCTGGAGGTTTAAGATTGCTAAGACTTGAGAAGGGTAGACCTTCTGACTAAGGAAATCTCTAACAAGAAAGCAAAAGCTTACCAACAAATGTATACAATATGTGTACAGGCTCTCAGCAGGCTGACATCCATCAAGAAAACACTACTCAGTAAGGTCAGAAGTATAGCAATACAGGTTAATCTAATATTTAGGAGATCTAGTTCTGCCCCTGAGACAACTACATTTTTGTTTAGATTTCATTTTTTAATTATTTTTTTTCCTTTTGAACCAGTCTTGAGAAGTTATGCTTTAAATTATTGTAAAAAAAATATATAAAAGGAAAAAGGAAAAAAAAAAAAAAAAAAAAAAAAACTAAAAAAAAAAAAAAAAAAAAAAAAAAAAAAAAAAAAAAAAAAAAAAAAGAGATGTAGCAGAGTTACTCACCGATCTTAAAAAATCTCACAGGTAACCTCATTCCTCTAGATAAAATCTCACAATACAGATGTCTCTTTCAAATAAAAAGTTTATGAAGTTTTACTGTCTAGAAAGATGGCAAAATATAAATCTAATTTAAATTTTTTTTTTATGATAACAGTAAACACATAGCATGAACTTTTAAAAGTTTCCTAGGAGTATTTTTTTCGACACTCTCATGCACACACCAAAGGCAAAGAGCCTTGTGGGCTGAAATGAGTACCCGAGTACAAACACCAGCTCTCCACGCAGATCCTGTGATCTCAGAGAAGTCATTTCAGGGACTCGAATGAACTAGGACTTCATCTTCCCATTCTACAGGTAAGCGGAACAGCTCTGTAAGAGCTCTGATGAGTGTTTGATTCTACAGTGACCTACAAATGGGAGCCAAGCAACGCCTTGAACAGGCTTTCAAAGAGTTGCAATTCCTTCACTTCTACTTAGCAGTATCTGACTGGACAAAGACGTATTTCAGGCAGCACGGAACAACTCACAATGAAGAAACCACTTGTCTGGTTATGTTTGTTGTGAAATACCATAGCCAGTCACCCCCCGCACCCCGCCACCCCTTGTCTCAAGCTCCTACATTTTACATTTACTCTAGAGTAAATGCCCTTCAAAGTAACCATTTATATCCATCAGTTATCAGAAACTTGTTCCACAAGTAGGCCAAGGAAATAATTCTTCTCAAGGCTAGATTCTCCTCTGAGGAATTTTTAGACTAGCAGAATGTTATTTTGTTTGACGGACTTCCTATAGAAAAATAAATCCATTAATCCCTAGAATATTAAGCGATACTGTTCTACTATATGGACCGTCATGACAGAAAAAAGTTTTTTTAAAAAAAATAATTCATGCTTATATTTAAAAGATTAATTTAATCAAAATCAAAGGTGTTCCATTGCGGAGAATGGAGACGTAGAACAATGTGGGAATCCGTTCTGATCTCACCAGTTACACTGCTTTGAGCAGGAGGTTGCAGTAGATGACCTGCAGAGATCGCTTCCAACCAGAGTAATTCTCCGATTCTATGATACATAGATGTGCACCATAGGCTCACATCACAATTCAGGAAAGGAGGAAGCTTAAAAAAAGAGGCCTGAGATTTCTTTGCAAGCTGTCAATATTATTATACACACATTAATTCTTGTATGCCTTCTCATCTACAAGCCTTCACATCTCTTTCCAGAAATTAACAGACTTCCCCAATGTTAAAAATATTGATTATTATATAATAGCAGACTCCAAAAAATAAAAACCTTGTAACTACAGAAAGTTAACAATCCTGTGCAATACTGTCAAATAACCTTAAATATGTATTGAAGTTGCCTCTACATTTTCTGTAATATTACAGAAAAGGGCTATAAAGTGAGCTGTTACAGGAGCAGCACCTCTGTTGAGTCCCTATTCACTCTGACATATTCTCTAAACCAAGCTGCAGTCTGTGTTAGTTTAATGTTTTCCAGCTTAGTTTACTTTCATTTGACAGTAACTGACATGGGCTGACCCAACAGTCTCACATTCTCTCTAAAGTATGGATAAAGGAAATAGAATTTTGTATGCAAAATAATCCTTGTTTTCTTCCCAACCCACAAAGTCTGCTATGTATTGTTAGCTGTTGGTATCATAACTTAGCCATTTTCTAAGAACTATTTATTCTTGAACATCAAAATCCATCCTTCCCCCTACTTGCAGCAAAATGGATTAAAACGCAGCCTATAAAAGCAATCATTCTTTACAACACAAGCAATTATTTTGTAATTACTTACCATTTCTATTTATTTGTCTTTGTAAAAACCTGTATTCCAGGAGTACTTTTGTTCTTCAGAACCTACTCACAAGTACTTACACAACGCTCACTTTATTCCAGACTGCTCATTGTAAGTGCTTTACTACTGGCAGGGGACTTGGCGCGTCTGACGGAGGCAGCTAAAAGAGGCTGCGAACGGCACCACGTAGCTGCGCAGCCAATTACAGTACGTGACAGAGACGGAGCTGATTCACAGGTGCAAGGCTGCCCCACTGACTGTGGTGTGAGGAAGAACGCTGTGGTTATTTTCAGAAGTTGCGTGCAAGCCAGATGAACGCAGCAAATCTAATTTAATGTTAGGTAACGCAAGTCTTGAAACCCCCATTCACACCACTCCCCCCACCCCAAAAACCCACATACAAACTGTTCTCTCAAAACTACATTAAGCACAACAGTCTGAAAGGGTTGGGTTTTTAAAATAATATCATTTTTATAGAGAAAAACATCATTCCTTACAGGCAACAGTTCCCTCATTTCCCTTTGTCTTCTAAATGTTATTTATCAGGCTTCTGTTCATTAAAACTCACCTAGTGCTATGCTAAGCCAATCCTGCATTGCCTAGAAATGTCTGTTCTGTTTTACACTATAGAGCAAAGAGAAGCAGAATAAAGACAGATTAATTTTAGAAACAGCTTTAGTTCATTCTGCTGAATTCATTTATGTTCAGATTTGGTGCTTTTTCCACAGGTAGTGCAGCACGACTGTGAGAAGTAGCAGAGATACCCGCACTTATAAATAAGCTGAGCATTTTGGTTGTACAGATCTCTAAGAAAAGCCATTTAACATTTTCTCTGTGCTAAGATTTTTACTTACTTGGTTTGCTTTTATGGACAAGTTTGCCTTATTAATTGCCAAGTTTAACATTCCTACTCCTATCCAATTTTCCCAATACCACAAAGAAATATCCAACTAAGCATAACTGCTCAATTATCTTACAGTTGGTCAGAAGCTGGCCAATTCCCAGCTTCTAAGTGCTTTGGTATTAGCTCTGCACGCACATTCTCATTGGTGTTAGATTGTTACTAAAGTTATAATGACAATTTATTTCTGTACGGAGACAGCACTGACTCAAATGAAAGCAAATTAAACCTTGGGCATTCTTCCCTCAAAATTTCTCAGAAAAAGCCTCCACACAAGAAGAAAAGCACTACCAACCCTTCCTCTTTCACGGTACCATACTGACTCTTGTATTGGATTTGCTCGAGCACGGACCAGATGAAAGGCTCGTGTACCTCAATATGTGACATAGCGGGGAGGAAGATGAGGGAGAATGGACACCAGAAGGAGATGAGCACCAGTCCCCACCTGCCAGCCCTTGCACCTGCCACAGCTGTCAGCTCTGAGCCGACCACTTTCCTACCACTGTTGCTGGAGAGGAGTGCGCTGGCGAGAGGCAGTTGGCTGCAGCCGAGGACTTTACTCCAAGACCTAGCTATTTGTTAGCCACACATTCTTGCAAAAGCATACCAGCCTTATTCAAACACTGGCAACAGTCACAACAGTCACAGTAACATCACAAATATTAAAAACCCCACAAGTTACTTGCTTAGATAAGTTTATTAGTGCATAGGTTAGAGATTTACTCCCCTCCAATATTAACAGAACAAAGAGGTTCATGTGAAAAACATGTTTTGTTTTGTTTTAAAACAAACTCATTGAGGCAGCTATATAACAACAAGTAAAAAATATGGAAAAAGTACTCAAATTTCTGGTCTTCATGAGCAAATTATTGCATTATAAATAAAAAAAAATTCAACATGATGGGATTTTGGGGGTCATTTTACATAACCAGCTGTTAAACAGCTGAACTGATTTTCTTCCCCCCAATCTAATTTGTATATCTGTATAAATAATATTTACTGATAAAAATCTAGAAAACTATAGAATAAAAATATATTTTACCTAGAATGAGTACTAAGGCAACCAATCTTTCCTTACTTTGCATGTAAACTTCCTCACATTGGTGAGTGTTCTGGACTTAGAGGCAAAGAAATTTGTTCATTAATGAAGCTGAAATTTTTCAAGCAACTTCTTTATGGCTTGCAAGACGACCAATAATATATTTTTTTTTCTTTTTTAAACATGTTTGACATCTGAACAGCTCCAGCACATTCACAGTATATTTGGACAGCAAAGCAGGAATATTCATACATACAATATAAATTGTAAACTTTGCTGAATTTCATTAGGTCAGACTGAATTATAGTTCTCAGACACTTTCATCAAAATATAAGTTTAAGAATTCTAACCTTTTAGGATCGAGTTATTGCAGTTAACATTATAGCTGAATATTTGGAAACATTCACAAATGTAGTTTTATATCGCGTTTAAAAAGGCACATATTATACTTTCCTCTAACTCTCTTACAGTGTAAATATATCTACATATCTACATGGATATCCTTAAACAATGAAAAGTCAAAAATTAAAGTTACAAATATTTTACACGCAAAATACAAAAATAACTTGTAACATGAAATGCAGTTATTTGGTTACATTTGAAGTCTTTCAAGCTTTCAAGTCTCGCAAGCTAGTATTACAATAGATACGGATATACTAAAACACTTCATCTATGTTATATAACATAAATTTAATAACAAATCAGTGTCTTAGCTTGTATTATATTTCAGACTTCTGAGGGAGCTTATCCCTATGTGCTATATTCACACATCAACATTAGCAAGCTTCTGAATAAGAAATCTTGACTTGGCTTTATAGAGAAAAAGTGTGATTTTTGTCACATTCATATAAACAATAAGGCTAACCTGATCCATCAGTTTCCTTTCCACAAGAATTATTTGTAAAATTATCTGTTCAAGTTCGAATTTGGCGTGCTTCATTACTGCATTCTTTTACCAGAAATGTTGCAACTGACTTTATTATAAAGATAAGGAAATATTTAAAGCAATTAACCTTAGCCACATTGAAAGAAAAAAAAGAAAAAAATCCAGAAAGTGTAAAAAAGCCTTTTTTTTTTCTTCTTCTCCTCAAGAGTAATGCAATAGGCAGAGAGTTAAATAAGTAGTATTTTCAGGATAAAATATTTTAGCATTTGTTGGAGAAATTTTTTTTAAGTATAAAGCTTAGACAGGTTAAGGTGACTAAATAATTAATACACTTAAAGACAAGGCTACATACATCTCAAATGTCCACAAGAGTGCTAAGAAAAGCAGCACTGTTAAGGTACTAAAATTTGTGATTAGAATTGTATCAGCAATAGGAAAAAAACCCAAACAGTCAAAACTCAACAGTCTCTCAACTCCCTAAACTGTTTGTAACACTGAGATATGAAAAATATCCCAAGGTACTTCAGTTCAAAACTATTAAGAGCAAATTTCAGTCTTACAAATGTATAGTTTACGATGAAAATCCATACATATCCCAATACATTCTGATCTTCATTTATGAGTAAACATTAAGAGTGATTTTCTTTTCATTTTTAAGCATTAGTGATAGGTCATCATCATGGAACAGTGTAAAGCATCATTTATTAAAAAATGTTTGTTTTTTAGCGAAGATGTATTTTGGAGTTTCTGAAGGTTTGTAACTCTTGGAACGTGCTTGCTACGATAGTGTTGTTGCTAGGATAATTCCAAGTATCAGAAGCAATACAGTTACACATATAATTATGAACATCAATTTCTGCAAAAAAGAGAGAAAAATTGAGATTGAAAAACCTTGTCAGATACAGAACTGTTTAAATACATGCATCGCCACAGTAAATTAATAATAGATACCTAATCTGAGTCTTTGGACTTTTTTTCTAAGGAATACTTACTGCTGTGATTTCCTATTGTTAGTCTTTCTTTCCCAACATATATGTAACTATAGTTACAAGATAGAGCTATATGTGTAACATGTCTGTATTTGCTTCACAGAATAATTGTTATTACTCATACCCAACTTCTCTAAGTATCATTACGTATAGAAACAGATGCAATAGTGCATATTTACTTATCAAGGTCAAGTCTAAGTACAGTAACATTGCTTACTGCCACCCTCCTTGGATAAATATTTGTAGCCTGCTCAAACCTCTACACTACCTCTCTGCACACTTAGTGGAACTCAATAAAATGTCAGTAAAAGCATTGGGTAGGTAATAACTCAGAAGAACTAGATGTGGGTGGGGTGGGAGGGGAAGAGATGGGTTCTATGTAAATACAAAGTCTGACATTAGGTCAGGTATTTCTGACTATAAGCAATGATACAGTAAATTCTGTTATCTGCCCATAAACCAAAGCTGAGACAAAACTGTAACATCAAAACTGAAAACTTCAATATTAATAGAGCGTTAGTACAGAAAAATACTAGTTAGTACAGAAATTCTGATTAGCTGTCTGAAATGACATCCCGCTTATAGCACTTCATATACAGTTTTGAAGAAACTACCTGTAGAAGTTGAGTTTCTATTGGACTCAGAAGAGTTAGCGGTTATTTTCTACTTAGCCTAGCTAGGTGTTATCTTGACAAGAAACGGTACATTAGTACAGCAAAAATCTGAAGATTCAAGTAATTCTCAAATTCATGTCCTAAAATTCCAGTTGGAATCTTTGCAGACTTCCTTTTACAAATGCATTGTTATTTCCCACTGTTTCATCTAGTTTAGTATTATTAAACAGCTTTCAAGTAAGAAATTTTAGGATGTTCTGCAAGGCAGAATAGCCAGCTTTGCAGTTGTAGACATCTACTTTTATGAAAGCTCTGCTTAAAACCATAGAAAACCCCATTTGATAAAGTTCCAAGTGTAACTAGTATTCCATCTTAGTGCAGATTGTTTGCTGATGTGAACTTTCAGTATAAAAAAAATTCAGAGGATTGTGTGTCAATAACTGGATTTTTAAATCTCATTTCCTTCTGTGTTTACAAGTCTTATGTAGTGATTGCATTCTGTAAATTCAGCAGCTTATCACTAGCTGTCAGTTTTCAATATTCACGTGCACAGCACTTTTACAGTATCCAGAGACAGAAAAGATCCACCAATGCTGCTCAAGACTACTCACCCCCCAATACTAACTGTACAGGTTAGTAGAACAATAAACGTTACTACAGGAAAATGTGAGCAAAATTAGTTGATTAGTTACTTACTGCCACACTGGCAGGAAGTCATGCATGCTGAGGTTATCCGAGCATCACCGAATACCAACAGACAAACCAATAATTAGACCAATTATGGCAATCAACACCACTGACACAATGATAATTATCCACATTTTCTGTCAAAAAACAAGGCATTATTATTTAATATTAAGCACATTAAGACTTGCAATTATTTTCAATTTTTAAAATAGTCAGGTTTTAGATCACACTCATTTTTATTAAAGCCTGTAGCATTCTCAAGTTGAATTTGAGTTTATCTGTAATTCGAGTTTATCTGTATGCACTTGCATGCATAAGAATAACCATTTGAAAACAGTATTTACAGGTAAACTAGTGTGATTAATACCTACGTAATTAGCAAAGATGAGAAAAATCACTACTTACAAATACATTAAGTGGGCTCTTTTGACACTTAAGTAATTTTTTAGAAATATAACAGGCATGTTATGTATATGTAGATATCTGCCTACCTATATAAAGATATGTTATTCCCTCAAATCCAACTTGCCATAAAAAGCCTCAGAATTGCATATCTCAAAAGGGGGAATTATAAGGTCAGAGGAACACTTCATTCCCTCTGCAATCATACAGTTACGAAATATAAAAGATTACTTAGTAGTTTGATTTCAGAATACATTATTTGGCTTTCTGATTAGAAGAAAGATACTGAAACACAAAAATTTCCATGCCAATGGAAAATGTCTGAACGTCACTTTGAACTCAAACTCTCTGCAAGACTATCGTGGTTTAACGTCACACTCCCTCCAGAGGCAAGATCCCCCTAATCTAGTACCTTTACAAGAGTACAAAAGTAGGTCTGTAAAAATAATAATTACAGATGGAACTCTAAGAAAGTAAGCCTGCTTCAGCAAAACTAGTTATTTTATTTTTTCCTGATAACACGGTGATTTTATAGCTACAAATCAGGTAAGTTTCCCAGTGGTAAAGGTCGAAAAAACTTTAAGCTTATTTAGAGTCTGAATAATTTAAGGTATGGTCGTTCATAAAAACCACCTGTGAACTTACCTACTAGACTAACAGTAATTCTTCTTTTGAGATTTTTACACTCTGTAATGATAGATTTTAAATGGAAAATTGTGAACACAGCCTTAGCTGTACATTAACTGCTTACCCGTTTTTGTAGTACAAGGAGTTTCGTTCTCTACTGGTAATACCAATTTTTAGTACTAACTATAACAAATTAATTCACATTGGAAATGTTCTGATTTCTTCTGGGTTATGGGGGTTTTTTGTTTGTTTGTAAAAGCCTTTGGTAAATCTTCCTCTCTCACATACCAATTTAAAAGAACATTTTTCTAAGCTAATTTTAAATATCACAAGTACAAAAAAGTAAAATGCGCATCTTAATTCTACCTTGAAGGACTGAATAAAACAAAAAAATAAACTAAAATTGAAGGTCAACTGGCTTCATACCATTCTAAATTAATGTACTGACGAGCACAATTATAAAAAGGTAGCATACCCTTCGTGCTTTACTTTGATATTTGACTGCCTTTTTTGTCTCTTCTTTTGCATGTTCCACGTAATCTGATGCATTCACCACGTTCTTTTCTATGTTGTTGATCATTTCACCCTTAAAATGAAATTTTGAAGAAAAAAACAAACAACAATTATTACTGGAGTCCGTGAACCTTTGTTTAATGAACCTAAGAGAAGAAAAGCTGTAGACCACCAATGATTATTTTAAGCAAGGGAATAACGTACACGCTAGTGGCTGACATTTTTTCTGCTTTGATGTGTAAAGGAAAAAGGCAATGAGAAGCAAGGGCTCAAAGTTCTAATCAAACAAGGAACATTCATGGGCAGGGCAGCTGTATTTCTCCCTTTTATAGGAACAAATACTAAACACCTGAAAACATATCTTTGAATGCAAGGTATGTTTTAACAGCCAAAGAAAAATTCCTGACATGTCTGGAAGTGGGAAAGGATATTGACTATTTTGACACAAGGTTCAACAATTATCTAAGAAAACACACACATACAATAGCAACTTTAGGAAGCAAAGCTCCTCAAAACTGAGGGTTTAGAATGTCAATACATAACAAATTCAAATTAATTATGATGAATGAAACTTGGTAATGAAATGGAGGATTGGTGAAGAATTACAGTAAGTCTATTACCTGTGTTTCTGTCCATCAGAAGAAATAATCAGCAGCAGTAAACAGCAAAGCATTAAAAAATGATGCACAAGTAACTTTTGTTCATGTCTAACTCAAAAGAAAACAGCTACCAATTCACCTTGGCTATATATTTACTATCAAAGAAACACAGGACTTTAGAACAACACT
>JAAGAY010003210.1:12287-22657 GCA_011801015.1 Ardeotis arabs
AAGTCCTTTTCAGGAAAGTTTCTCTCCCGAATATTACTCTTTTCACTTTCCTGCATAAGTCAAAGAATTTTAAGAACAGAAATTAAATATTTTTTGTTAGATTATTGGTATATAAAGACTACAAATAGAATGAATTTACATACATGTCAAGACAAAAGCTTATGAATATAAGAGAACTTGAGTGACTTGTCAATTCCTTTACATTCATGTTAGTTATAACAGTAATCATACCTTTGTATTATGTTCAAGTTGCCTACATGCTTGCTAATGCACACTTTATTCTGCCACAATAGTCCTTTACCACGTTTGTGAGAATCCTAAGTTCCCAGGATATTAGCGAACATTCCAGGACAGAGTTGTTCTTACTTAAACATGCACAAAATGTTCAAGCATATTGGAATATACGCACGTTGAAGAAAATATTAAGTATACCAAATGAAAAGAAAGCTGATGCTTAGTTATTCATAGCATACACTATGAGTACATCTAGATTGATTGTCTAGAACAAAATATCTCTAGTGATTAACTCTCTTATGTTGTAATCACAGTCACAAAAATCTGTATGATCTAAATATAACCAATTGTTTCTGCCTATTTCAAAGAGGAAGACTGGGGTAAAAAAATTCCCACTTACATAAATGTGTTTGAATTGCTTCATTTACCTGAGTCTCAACAAATATCGCCATGTCCATAAACATTTCATGGAGTTCCCGTATACTAGATTCCAGTTTCATAATATCCTTGTGACGTGACTCAATTTCATTCAGAGCTTGCCTAGTTATTTGAGAGTCTGATATAATCTTCAGAGGAAGGAAAAAAAGATATGGCCATAAATGTGTTGACACACTTATAAATAGTAGAACCAGCAGAACAGAAGAGAGATATAACTGGACCAGAAATACATACATCAGAAGTGAAAATTGAAGGATTACCACTCTCTAACATTTCTTCCAGTTCCTCATCAGTGGTGGTCTTTCCAGCTAGGATAAAAATAACAGTACTTCACATAATGTCACTTATTCATTATTGAACATAAAGTTTTACCATACCAGAAGGATGACAATTCAAATAAAATTCTTGTATTAAGCATTTTTCAGGATAAAACAAGGTCATATTTAGCCATTACCAAGTGGCATTTTGCATATAAAAACCGAGAAAATATCAAGTAGTAGTCAGAAAACAACTGCAGATTCAAAGCTACGACAAAGAATTCCTAGTTGGTGTGGGTTTTTTGTTTGTTTGCTTTGGGATTTTTTTGGTCAAATTGAAGAGTTTGATCAGAAACATTTACAACGTAGTACATGAACCTTGTTAAGCAGAGTGTTCTACAGAAGGGAGAACTTGAGATACAGGGTATTTATACAACATTCAGTATTTACCTATTCAATTTTGTAACACTGGGACCTAATTTAGTGCCACCACTGTATGGGCAGTAAAACCTTTACGTAAATTTGATTTTATCAACACAGGATTACATCCATATTCCACCCAAGGAAGATTATTACCCTTTGCTTCTACTTTTCATAATACATCTAATATTGATGTAGTTTATTATCACACATTTAAGCAAACTGAATCCTATTGATCACACTGGTATGCCAAATGCAAGTGTTACAAGTTACACAATGCATTCAAGTGACTTGTATTGTACAGTTTTAAAACTTACATATCAAATCCCTGTTCTTCCCATGTAAAAGAAGTTTAATATCTGTTATAACGTACATAATTCTGTCCTATCTAATGAAAGTTACAGTTTGAATATTACTTTCTGATGTTAATACCCAAGAATGCTGCAAAATCTGCTTTAAAATTTTTAGTACTGAGGAAAAGCTGAAGGCTCTAATTGGGTCATAACAACATTAACTTAAAAGAACCATGTCTTGAGGTACTAGGGTCCCTCCCCTAAAACGTATAGGTAAAGAAGAATTTAACTTGCCTGACAAACTTTCCTGAAACACTGAATGGAACCATTAGCATGAGACACTAATGACAAAGTAGCCCATGAAAAGCAAAGTTGTCTTAATCTGCCAACTTTTCTGTTTGCACTTCCTATTTCAGCAATATATGTATTTGCTTTTACAAGAGATACTAAAAAAGGCTAATTTTAGGTACAAGATGTTACGGATTCTTTTAGACACCTTCTGAAGTATATGCTGTAGTTCAGAGTAGATTCAAGTACCTTTCTGAACACTCCTCATAATAATCAATAATGAAATAAGTCAAATATGAGTCAGTCAACAAATGATTAAGAATACATCTAACGGCAGCACTGCTTATATGTCAGCTGAATTTAACAAATGTTCTTATTGACAAAAATAGGATAGTGTAAAAAGAGATATTGTCCTTTTTGGCATGGGTTTTATTAACACTTGCTATCTTCAGAAAGCAACTTTTCTTAATATTTCATTTAAAATTGCAGCACTGTAAATAAATGAAACAAAAGAAAAATATATTTTATTTAATGATTTATAACATGAAAGAAATTATTTAATAATATTTCTCTTATTTTCTTTACAGCTGTTCTGAAAAGTAGTATCAAGGAATTATGCTATACAATATAATTGTTTCTTTTCCCTCACGTGCTTCAAGATGATGTCCAAGATGTATGAATGCTTTGTACCATCTTTAAGTAATAAGAAACAAGGGAGGTACTAACAACACAATTAATCTTTTTAAAGAAAGTGTATTCAGGTCACTTACTTATCTCTAATTGTCTCTGTATCCGACCTTTGCTGCGTTCTCGAAAAAGAGTTTGGGTCTCGTTGTATTCGGTCATGACCTCCACAAACTTGTGAGCTAACACAGAGTGCTGTTTTTTGAGGATTTAAAAATGTGGAACAAAAATGTTTATTTTTTTGATACAGAAAATATTACTGCACAACAACTGAAAGTTGTATTTACATTCCAACAAAACAGAACGTGAAGTTCTGAAACTATTCCAGAAAAGGGAAACTCATTCTCCGATTTAATATAATCCTTTTATTTTCTTTAAACTTAAGTTTAAAGAAAAATCATACCTGTGTTTTTCTTATCCTGAGGTCCGCTGATGTCCGATTAGCATTTTCGCCCTGATCAAAACTTCGTTCAATAGCTATGAACAATAAAATAATATGATGAGTCAACATTCAGTATAACTATTTAATAGTGTAGCTCAGTAACTTTGTAAATTCTATTACTTATTGCTCTTTTCATGTACAACCTCTCCACAGACATGTTAAACATTTTGGGGGAGGAGAGGGGTGGCAGTGATATATATATATAAAACTTAAAAATAATTTTGGTAATTGGTACAGATCATAAAACCCAGTAACTACTTCAATACTCTTAACAGAGTCACACTACTGTCTATTACTCTGGAAAAGTTTCAAAAGGCTTAACAACATGGGCTGCTCTTCCAGTTTAAACAACTGTGTTTACGGAAGTGTAACAGGATAAAAGTATATAGTAACATTAAAACACTCAATATATTTCAAAACCTATGCTAAACAATGAAGATGTACTCACAGGGGAAAGCCACAGCAAAACTAGCTAATCAGAATTTGAAATACAATAGGTACTCTAGAGCAATTCCCTATGTAAACATTGATGCCACAGAGACTGTCTTTTTGCAGTGAAAGTTAATCTTCCAAAACATCATGACCATAACCCAGCATTTCAGTTGCAGAACATATCTCTACACAGAGGAATTACTTCGCATTGTAATTTTCTAGGTTGTTTCTGAAAGCAAGCAAAGTCTTTGTCCTATTCAACAAACTCGGTTGTGCTAAATAGCAGCAGCGAAGCCTGCCAAGGAGGAATAACGTAGAGGACATCACTGTTACTGACATGGGCTGTACATTAGTTGGCAGGGAGGTGGCTCTTTCTTTTTTTTTTTTTAAATTTTTTTTAGAAGAGCTCCACAATACAATTTTTGCATACATAATGGCAATTTTAAAGTTTAGAAGCTCAGCTGCAATGTATTAAGTTTGTAACACTAATACCATCCTGAATCATTACAAGCAACAGTAGTTCTATATCTCCTCACAACTTACCCTTTAACCTGGCTCGGATTTTATTAGCAATCTTCTTTATTTCCTCATTTAATTCTTCAAGTTCTTCCTTTGTTCCTTTAAAATAATTTTTTTATTTTTAGAACTGTTCGTGATTTATAATAGTAAACCAGCAGCCATCTACAACGCTACTTTGCAGTCTCATAATTGTATTCAGTACAGCCACGCAGAGAAGTTTATTATACTCCTAACTATTCTAAATACCATTTTTATAACAGCATACTATCAGACTCCTGATTCTTATGACAGGCCCTTACACTTGGGAAACATCGCCAAATCATCAACTAAACCAGGTGATAAAATACTCCACTTTTTTCCTTAACATAAGATTTTCAGGGTAATATTCACTTGCTGGTCAAAATGGAAATTCACTGCAGTCTATCAAGTGAAAATACAGATTTATCTCACATTTTTAGTTCTGCTGTTTATCACGGACTCATTGCTTTTACACCCTTATTAACATAACTGTACCATGCACTACCTATATCTTTTGAAGAATACGATAGAGAGTATTAATGAAGAACACAGCTAGATCTGTTACTGGGTTTACTGAAGACACCAGATTCACAAGAGCAGACATTACTTACAAGCAGCATCACGTTCCTACACAGTTCAGATGCACTAATGAGCACAATTTTTAGCAGAAACACAGGGCAATGAGCTGAGATCACAGATTTTAAGAATTCAGATGAACCCTTATTAAACCTGAGATTCATTGTTAAGACAATGAATCGTTAAGACAAAAAGGAGTCTGCGAAATCATCTGTAAGATGTACGTCCATCCATAAACAAAGAAAATAAGGGGGAAATAAAAACTAACATCTAAAGTTCAGTTTTCATCAACAAGAAGATAGATGTTAAGCTAGCATTGCAACATTCCACAAAAATATCTCAGCATCTTTTCTTCCCTTTTCTTTAAACCCTGCCCACAAACCGAGGCACATCTTGAAGTAATGTTCAGAACAGAGAAGGTTCCATGTTTCTGGGCAAGTTCCCTAAACTTGCGAGTTCTCTGTTCAGAAAGCACATCTTCACTTTGACATTTGCAGTTACAGCCTCTAAAAAGGAGGGCTCCTGCATGGAACTCTTACCACCACTGAAGCAGCTGGCTATAGTGTTAGTGTTAGACAGGATCTTGCCCCTGCTGAAGAATAAAGGGAAGATGATGGCTCTGCTAAGTGAGCTTCGGTTGAAAACTTCAACATCTTCACTAATTAAAAGAAATGCAAGTAGTCCCTCAGTTTCTGAAGACACAATCAATTTCAAGATAGCATATTAAACTGAGTTTTGGTCTAGCAAAGGTTTGGATGATGCAACAAATTCTAAAAACATATTTATTCAAATGAGACTTACAAAAGATAGAAATAAGCAAGTGAAAAGACTAATTCGATACCAAATATTGAAATATTTAAATAAATAAATCGTGTTACATTTTTCTTTCTGAACACCTGAAGTTCTATTCCTATAGATAGCTAAAACAAACAAGAAACAATTCAGATTATCTAGCCATACGTATCTAAAAATCTAAAAAAAAAAGTGATGCTCACTTCCTTCAGGATTTGGTGCTGACAGGATAATGCTATGCTGCTTCTTCACTTCTTCCACATTTTCTGCTATTTTTGCTATATTATTTCTAAGTTCCTCAACCTAGAGGAGGAGAAATATGGCAATGAAGACATTAGAATAAATTCCAAAGATTTAAAAAAAAACCCACAACCATAACTGGTGATAAAAATCATAAAGTATTTCATTGCAACATTTATAAGTATCTGACATAAATCCCAGCAGAAATGTTGATATTTAACCAGCTTGCACATTTTTTTTTTCCCCAAAAACCCTGGTATTCTTAATAGCAAAGACATTTGATGTAGCCAAAAATTTAAGTGCTACTCTTCTTAATAAAAACCATTTTAAAATTCTATATGCAAATTCCTCATCAACCGGGAATTAAAAACACTTCCATGCAGTAAAGACAGAAAACACCCTGAAATAAACAAGCCAAAGTGTTACCAACATTTGATTTGGCATAGCATTACAAGGCATAGCGGGGGAAGGATGCAGATGAATTGTTAAGCCTAATTACAGGAATTAAAAGGCACAGACAGAAAACTAAGTCTTTAATGCATGGTGAAAACTGTAACTTTACCTGCTGGAAAAAGTCATCCATAAAATGGTCTTTTTCAACAATAACTGTCTCCCCATCTTCATTTCCTTTACGCTGTTAAAAGACAACAAAACAAATCTATGAAATAAAACGCAGGATACTGTTCTGAAACAACTACGACTACTTCTGTATTGCTAATGCATACACATTTTTGTCAATAGTCTGTAAAGTTAAAAAAGTAAGTTTTCCTTTTCTGAGGACTGTAACAGAACAGCAGAGAGGTCAAAGAAAGTCACCCAACTGCCATGAAGCTGCAAATGCCAAGGTGTGTACTCCTCTGTAAACAACTTCAGAACAGAACCAGTCTGTAAGTGATTACCTGTCAAAAATTATTAAAATACAATTTTGCATATATATGTTCTCTCAGAGCATAAAGATATTTCCACAGTGACTCCCACATGAACTGAAAATAATATTTGGTTTAGTGAGATAGTAAATCAAACCCTCTCAAAGAAATACTAAAAGAGGTGCTGATGATTGACTCGTGATGTAATAAGCCCAACATCTAACAAAAGCTAGAACTAAAAGCTATCAATATCTGCTTACTAGCTTTGCCCTTGGGTGTTTTCAAGGCTGCCATTCCACACCAATTTAGACATAATTACGCTACACTAAACTATACATGCATTACGTAATTGATAAACCCTTAGAATAGCAGCCAAGGAGGCACAAGCTCAAGCTGACAGGCTCTCACAGATCTCCAAGGCACACAACCCAATATGTTCCTAGCGTCACACTTCCCTGACCCTGGAGCCAGCCCAGCAGAATATATGGATCTTGACAGTAACTGAGATTCAGATTCGCCCAAAGGAACAGAGAATCAACAGGCATCATATAAAGGCAAGAGTTCCAGCTTCCATGTTCTCTAGTTCCCTCTGTAAAGCACAGACTATTTGAACCACATTGAATCAAGTTTAGAACAAATTATTATTCTACCATGAAGTCAAGAGGTTATCTATTAGAAAAACAACACAAGATAGGTAACGTTAAGGGATTTTCATGTTCAAAATCCCTTTTTCCTTCTAACATCCACTTTCCACTCCTAACCCCTGATTCCATTACCCAATAAGCCCTTTGTTTGTGGTTTTATTAAATTAGGTGAGATGTGTACTATTTGCATGACAATTCTGCAATTTAATCCAACATCAAGCACTGCTATTATCTAATAAAGACGGCAATATTCAGCGATGATCTACACATCAAAATCTACTAAAATTGCCCCAAATCTTCAAGGAAAGTTATTACTTATACATTGTGACAGTTCCTTTCCTGCAAATTCAGGGAGTGCATAAAGCCCTATGACAATATTTTTGTAAGAAATCATCCTGTTTGCATGCTCAGGGGAACCATAATGCCCTCACCTGAAATAAAGGAATTTAGATGTTATTGCTCTCCAGGACCACTCTCCAATCACTCATAATGCATGTCATTAAAGACCTTTTGTATTTACTCATTTTGGGAAGATGATGGCTAGAACTCAATATTAAAGAATATGTCCTTAGGGATCGTAATCAATTAACAGTCTTGCTTAATACAAATAAACAAGGAAGTCTGAAGAATACAGGCCTATTTAAGAATGAGCTACACTTTAAAGACATTTAATTTCATTATCTATGTAAAAGAACACCTTCTGCTTACGTTTACTAAGTAAGGAATAGTCTTTCTAATTGTTTATAACCACATCCTATATTTAGTTAATTGAACTAAAAATAATGAAAATAATATCAGCCAAGAGATTCAATGGGTCAGCTTCTAGCTTGGTCAGATCTTAGTAAAACATTAAACACTTAAGTGAATCTTAAACAAATGAAAGATACAAAAAAAAAAAAAATCTCACTCAGAAGTCCTGTTTGTGGATGCTAGACTGGAAAGAAGCAATCATGATTACCCACCCTGCAGTCAGTTCCACATTCATTTTACTTTCACATTTGGTTGCAACAACACCAATGACAGATCAATTTACTGTCTGCAGTTTGTTGAAGGATTTATGGACAGTCTGCCTTGAGTATCACCAAGATGCCCGATGACTTGTCAACATCTATTCTCTATGTTTTTAAATCACCACTTACCTAAAATGCAGCTTATTTGCTCTCTTTAGCTTAAGTGATGCACTTTCTTTCGACCAGCACACAATTCAACCAAGAACTCAGTTTTGTCATCAAGTTTAGCAGAAATATATTGTTTCTCCTAGACCTTACCTCCTCAGTATGAGTAGTATCACAAAAAAACTGATAAAACATTTCACGTCAACACCAAGAGCAATCTAATGAACTCTGTTTGCAGCTCATGCCTTGACCTTGGGACTCAGAGACTGGGCCGTACAACTCCATAAACATTCACAGACTTATAAAATATATCAAGTTCCCTCAAAAGTTGGTTTAGATGACAGGATCCAGATATTCATATAATATAGTTTCTCAGCTCCACGTAGGAACTATCATGATGGTTTATCAAACTTCTGCAATTCTGAAGTGTCAGAAATAAGTCTAGCTTGAGATGTTCTACCAAACTAATTACTGAACTTTGAAACTGAAACCAGCTTTTTACCTAAAAACATTGCTATTACTTGTCCTTGAAATTCCAATCAAGGTGATTTTTTTCTCAGTCCAGATAACCTGTATTCCTCTGGCAGGCTACAAGGATAATAACTGACCACCATTATCCCAATGAATGAGACCCAAGGAGCGCGTTATAGAGTGCCAGTTTCTCTTTACAGCATCAGCCTTTCAAGAAATTCTTTTACATCAGAGTAGCCAGGGAGGGCTTACAGAGGGCCAAGGAGATCTGTCAGGCAGCTCTGGCAGGTCAATCATTAACAAGCATTTAGTAGCATTATTGTACAACCAGGAAAACATCATACAGTAACAGTCTACAAGAAAGCGTTTTATGCCAGTATGGCATGGAATACACACAGCTCATCTTCAGATAATTCCATGTTTGAACAAAGACTAATGTAAGAAACTAGCCTGGTGAAAAAGAAGAACTCAGTAATGTTTTCCTCCTTCTGAAAGGGATCCTTTTGCATTTTTTTCTCCACACCACCAATTCTACCAATTTTAACTTCTGTGACTTTGCGGTTCTTCACTCATTCCTAAACACTTTTGGGGGCACTTTTTTGATGTTTCAGATAAAGATGTAAATTGTTACTTCCATTAGTTCCCAGTGGAAATCAAGTTTTACAAAAGTTATCGCCTTGGGTATGTAACTTTTATAAAGTCCACGCCAACTACACACTTTTAAGTGATAAAATGTAGACTAGATCTTCAATAACTCCTACCTTCATTTGATGTTTAAATATTTTCTTCTACTTAAAAGAAATCTTCAATTTCAAGTCTCTAAGCTATTTGTTAATTCCACAGGCAGTGAAAATTGTGTTGACAAACATATGAAGCACTTCAGCAATATTGACCACTGTGTTTAAAGTAGCAGCTTGCTGCAGTCATGTTCCAGTTACAGACGTAGTTTGCTGCAGTACAATGTTTTCAGATATCAAATACTAACGCTGGCTTAGAACTCCCTATGTACAGTTACTTTAAAAGCTTTTAACAATTTCTAAGGCAGGGGAGGCTAGGGTTTGGTGTTTGGTTTTTTTTTAAATTAAAAAAGACATGCAACAGACAGTGCTGCTTCCCCTCATTCAGAATGAAGTCTATGCGTTTAGGGTTATAAATTAAAAAGCAAATTCAGATCACTGTTTGCTGCTTCCTCTTTCTGGGAAGTGTGCACTACCACTGAAATTTAGCACATACTCCTACAACCTGCCCATGTTTAGAAACAGGAAAAGGCAAGAAGTATACCTGGAAGAAATTACACAGTTCTTTGGCAAGATTCCAAAGCATCTTTCCTGGTAAAGATACTGTAATCTAATAACGTGAAAACTTTTCAGATGCCAATTCACCCTTTTAGAGAGAAAGACAAAGATATTGGTAACTCCATCAATTAAGAGATGGAGTTTCCAAAATATATGTTATGATCCAGAAGATACAAACTTAATTTTAAAACAAACAAGCCCCAAACCTGCATGCAGCTCAGCACAAGCCAACTTCTCCATCTATATAGAGTTCTAGAACTATCACAGAAAATCCTGTGTGCTCTCAATTTCTATTTCTTTTCAGGGAAAAAAAAAAAAAAAAAAAAAAAAAAAAAAAAATATCCTT
>JAAGAY010003211.1:0-10507 GCA_011801015.1 Ardeotis arabs
AAAAAAAAAAAAAAAAAAAAAAAAAAAAAAAAAAAAAAGGAAATGAAAACAGGACTAGAAGTCAAGAAAGGAAACTGCTCTGGCAAACCACAATGTTGTCTTGATGCTTCATGCTACAGTGAAGAAGTGTTCAACACCAGGATTCAGATTCTCCTGCCCCATAAACCAGATTCTCAACTGAAAAAAAACATTTCTGATGCATCAGCGGTGCTGGGACTGGGCACGTAGCTGAGTTCTCCTGCTTTCCACGGGAGGGCAGAGCCGCTTACACATCTTAGAAATACGACACAAGCACATTTTTACATAATATTAAGAAGTCTGTAACTTCAGTACCAAATCCCTTACACAGCTTCAAGCAGCTACGGCTAGAGGAAGCAAACCTCTGGTCTTTTAAACACACGTTAGACAGCTGGAGGAACAAACACACAACTCAGTTCTTAGGAGAGATCTGTGAAAGAGAATTCTTCGTAAGCAGGGCTTTAATAAAAAGAAAGGGCAAGTACAGAACTTCCCCAATTAAGATGACACACACTGATCAGGATTGCAGAAAATGTAATTTGGCTTTGCTATATTAGGAATGAAGTTACTGAGATTTGTTTGCATAGAGATCGAACAATCGGTCCTTGCATACACAAATCTTCAAAATAATGATCTAACGTAGCTAAACATTTTCTATTTTAATTTTTCACTAGGTGTGCATAGTGCTGTTTTAAAGTACTCACAGGCTAAATGCAGTTCTCTGTAACCACACTGATTTCAGCTCAGGTTATTCCTGTAGCTGCTGGAATGGAGAGGACCAACTACAAACCATACATACACTTCTGCTTGTCATACTTAAAAATAACACCTGATTCTCTATTTTGACTTCCAGAGATTTTAAGCTTTTTACTCCATATGGAGTAAAAATGCTAACCTGTTTATTCACATTATCAGGTCCATCAGTTCCAACTCGGACAAGAAAATAAAATGAAAGATACCATGCAGACCAGTGCAAAAATACAGAGCACCAATCTTCCTCTAGCAAAAAAAAAGAATGTCTTTTTTACAGAGCAGTTACATTAGTTTATACTATTTTCATAAAGCAGATCCAAGTTCTGCACTTGGCACACATTATTCAGCAGCCAATAGAATAATTAAATAAATCAGTATCACTGGCACCGCGGACGCCTAAGCAGCTGGCCAAAGGAGTTATGTGTGCAAACATGCAGCTGCGTGCATTGCTAATCCATGCAAACATGCAAATGTGCAGAGAGCAGGAAGGTTTAAATTAAGCCATGTCAGCTTAAAATACCTCAGGTATCACAACTGAAACAAACACGCCACTGTGGAGCATTTCAAGGAAGCCAAACATTTCTTTGGCAGCTCCAGTTTTTCTCTTTGGGACTCTCCACCTGCTAGGCTGTAAGCTCCTTGTGCATTTTATCCGAACACACATTTCTCTTCTACGCGAAAGTCAGAAGAAGCTGCCTGGGAATTAGCACCTCCTGGAGCCAGGGCTGCTAAATGAGAGGAGGTAACTCCTCGCAAGCTTCGCTACAGAGAAAGCGGAAAACAAAGGCAGCACAGGAAAGAAGCTCCAGACTTCCTGAAGGTCTCTCTCCTATGTCATGCAAGGACAGGTGGAAGAAGAGACCTCCTTTGCTCACATGTTCTCCTGGAAGGGCCAGGCCCCACCCTGCTGCCAAAGGCTCTTTGCCTTTTTTTAACACATCCACTTAACGGTTATTTCATTGGTCCCTTCCCTATTTGTGCCTTCATGACTGAGACCATCTTAAAGTTTATTTTCCAAGATGATTTGGACCTTTGGTTTTGGGGAACAGTTGTTTGAGAAGGTGGTGTGCCAAATGTCCAGATCTGTGATCCTGCACGCTCCAGCAAGGACACGGGTGCACAGAGAGGCTGTCTCCAGGCAGAGCACGTTCTTGCTTGGAAGCTTCAAGAACAGAGCACTGAGGAGAGGGCAAGAGAGTGCATGAAATTCAAGTGACCACAGGTGGGTTTTACCCTACCAGCTCTTGAAGTACAGAAGCTCTATACTAGGAAAGCACCTGTAGTGCTGAATGCCACAGGGAAACCACCGACATTATGCTCGGTGGGAATGAATGGAAACCTGCTCACATCACACCTCTGCCACTGTTCTAGGAAAGCACAGAGCTGTCCTGCTGGGGATTACAGAGCAATAGGAAATGGTGGAGGGAATCAAGAGCCAGTTTGCACTGATGGAAGTGCAGTGCTCTGGGACCTGTTTGATAATCCTGGCCCCAAAATGCACACCAGCCAGGTTCTCCTCAGGTCCCTGATGCTGCTCAGATGGTCTCTGCTAACTTCAGGCAAAGAGAGAAGGATGGCACCTTATTTCCCCCATACCAACTGTTACACAGAGCGCTCTGCCCTGTTAGTGTGACGGTTCAAGACACCATAAAAAGGTTGAATTGCAGCCTCCTATGAAAGGGAGTTTCACAGCAGCTTACAACAGGATGTGACGGTCATTAATACACAGTTGTAACTGCAAAATAATTTAAAAGTTGCAGAAATAAGAAGCTGGAGTTTAGCCCCCAAATAGAGGGCTAAAATAAGTACTAATATTTAAGCAAGCCCCTCTCCCCTCCAAGCCCACCATGTCTCAGCCAATGGACAAGACAACGCACAGAGACAGATGAAGTTAGGCAATGCTAAACCACTCCTGGAAAAAATCTGAGCTTGAGCCAGTATCCACACTGTGAAACGTTCTTCTTCAGTAGGCGTTGGACGGGAGCTATACAGTTCATCACTCATTACTACACTAAATGGAGAGGGATAATAATTCCAAAACTAGGAGCCTTGAGGATACAATACTTTACATGGAGACAGGAAATTTAACATTACAGGCGTGATTTAATGCTACTTTTACAGACAGGTGTTAACCAGGAGCAAACCTACTGAAGTCAGTGGACTTAGGCCAGTGTAAAACCTGCACAACTGAGAGAAGAGACAGGGTCAACGTTAAATGGAGATAGCAGAGGGATGGATTTTGAGAACTGCCTGTGGAAAAATGTTCACACATACTTTGCACACATCATTGCTATGATTAATTTCTTGTGCATGCATGAAGTACTCAAAATGTGGGCTTGAACTTGCTAGCTCCAGCAGTATGAGAATAGACTCACACAGCAGATCCTCAGCTGGAGTAAATTCAACCCTATTGAAGCCTATCTTCATAGGGACTGAGCTACATCAATTTATAGCACCAAAAGATCTGGTCTGGAGGCATTCAAAAACCACATGAGGAAAACAGACCCACCAAAAAACAACAAGAGGAAACACATTGCAGGGAATGTGCTTTTCTATCCTAAAAGGCAACTTTGGTTTTCTTTCCCTAAAGATGTACTTATTCATCCTTCTCCTCTGGGAGTTGCTCACAAAGCTTTCTTACATTGCTGTCCATTTAGTGTCAGGTTTCACTCCCACCAGCCATTCCGTTTAGGAGCTCCCTTGATGATTAAGAGACTTACAGTAATTCAGTAACAGTCCAGATGCTAGACACTGCCTCTCTAGGTAGCTATTTGAGGCCTAGTAATTTAAAACCTTTTATTTAAACCCCCATCATCTTCCAAAAATACAACTTTCTAGACCTAACTTACTGTGCTTTCAAATTACTGAAAGCAGCAGGTGGGCTATAAGGAAGCAATTTGTTATAAACATGATGCTGCCTAGATAATGGTAGCTGTTTAATCCCTGCGGTGGTTAATGGTCAGCATGCTGGAGAAGAGCACAGAGCAATTTATGAATTCCAAATATGTTTTTTTGTAACAGAATTCTGGCATCCAAGAAGAGTAATGTGATATATGGAGCCGACTACTCTGATTATGCCTCAACCCTTCTTGTAGAGCCCAAAGGAAAGATTTTTAGGCTATTCATAACCTAGAGTTGTTCAGCAGCCTGATCTTCAGGTTGGAAACACCTTGAATCCCTGGGGTCAATTTAGCTTTTCATCCTTTCAGCGTACAAAAGGGGCATTGAGATTGGGAGGCATTTCTGAGGATGAAAGCTCTGCGAACAGTACCGGCAGCACATCTTGGATTAGACCATACCAACCAAGAGGCTCTGCGTTGCTTATAGACACCCACAGCTTGGTGGCACAGATGTGTGCTGCCCAAAACGCTGACACCCCCCCAGCCAACTCTGAGAACCATTTTCTGTTAACGTATTTTAATCTTCAGCATCTTTCCAGCAAACACTCTCCATATGTGCTGCTGGGCAGTGAAATGTGCTCCTCTTCTCTTTGAGGAAAGAAGATTTTTCATACTTCACTAGTGATTCTGAGAGTCCCTCTGAATGCTCTCATCCTAACAAACATACCAGGGACTGACCATCACTCACTAAAAGGAATAATTGTGAGGCACTTGACAAGTTTCAGGCCACAGTGAACATTTCTAACTGTCTCCTTATATTATTATAATAATGACTGTAAACGCTTGCAACACACAGTGGCCAAAACTCACAAATGCTTCCATGCCTAACACTTTGGACAGGTACGAAAAGAAAACAGATTATACCTTTGGGAGTCTCTGTGCTGCAATTGAAGATGGAAATGTAACAAAACAAACAGCAATTGATGTTGGTTCATACAGCAAACCCAGTAGAAAAATAGCATTACTAGCTGACAGTGGAAGATTTGTTCTGTTTCGGGAGGTTTCAGTAAACATCCAGGCAGTGAGTTGGAGCTGTACTGACAATGCATCGCTGAAGACCAACACTGCACAGAGGACAGCGGAGACTCTATTAATAAATCCTGGATTCAGGGCTGAACCAGTACTTTCTAGTGTGCATAGCAAAAAATCCAAATGTGCAGGAGAGGAAACAACCCCACAAAGAGAACAAGGGAAAGCTTGAAAGTGATGTCCCTTCTAAATGAACTGGAAAGAAAATGCACTTACCGCTCTGACAGCAAATCACAAGGTAATTGTTTCTTCCCACAGACATTATTGTAACATAGACAAAAATCGGTCACCATTAAACAAAGTTTACTCAGTGGCATTTTTACTGTTCTGCTGATGGGCCAGTTAAGAAAACACTGAATAAATTATGAAACAATAGAAGGAAGATTGCTCTTTATAAGCAGTGTTCGATATAACAATTTTAAAAGGCTATAACACAAGTTTATTGAACTTGGCAGGGTTTATAAATCCTAACTCCCATTACTGCACTGCAACTTAAAAAGAAGTGTTCTTCAATTTGTCATTGGAAATTTCAAGTTTAAGTGGTCCCAGTGCAAAATGGTAACTTACTCACATGCTCAAATGTTTCCATGCTTGCACCACAGGTCACACATCTGGCTAAATGCAGCACTCCGTACTGCAGCCTGACCTGTGCAGGCAAGCATGTATGAGACACTGCTCTTTACCTGTCCAGCTGATCAAGTATTTATCTCATTTGAGATCTCATTGGCAGTGTTGTTTTGCTGAGTTTTTTGTTGTTTGTTTGGGGTTTTGTTTTTGTGGGGGTTTTTTAAGAATTCAGACCCTCTTGAACAGCTTTCTGGGATGATTTGGTGTTGCAAAAGCTCAAAAGGAGCATTTCAGTTAGGGCGCCCGTGAGTATACCCAGCTGGTTTAATTGCAATCAAGTAACCAAAGGGCATTTTGGGAACCTTTGATTCTGTTGCAGGAACTGAAGCGCTTGCCTACAGACTCTTTCTGGCCTGCAATGATCTCATTTGGCAGAATAATGCTCCCCAGTAATTAACCTGGGCTCACAAGACCTTCCTCCCTCTCCAAACACCATGAGATCTTTAGAGCCCTGTTTTGCAGCAGGGAAGAGATGAGACGCAAAATGCTTTGGCCACAAGGCAGAATTGTAGAACTGGGTCTGGAGGATTTCAAAGGCAAGGAGGCTCTTTCCCCCTTTCCCTACATAACAGGCGTGCCAACATGAAGCTGCTCTAAATGAACAATTCTTTTCCAGAATATTGTCTTACAGGTAGGTCCAATTCATTAAAAGCAGAACAGGCCTGAAGCTTTCTACTTTGCTTGCTTTCTATGAAGGACACACAGCTCTGCACAGACTTCACATGAAAAGATAGAAATCTTTCATAGTAACAAATTCACATCATCCTGCTGTATTGCTCTATTAAACCTGAAATAAAAATCCATAAGATCTTTCTATAGAACAACATTACCTTGAAAAATACTTAACCAGAGAAGGGCTTAAACCAAAGACCAACAGAAGCTGATGAAAAAAAAATCTGCACATCTTTAAAGATGTTTCTGAATCAAGTTAATGAAAGCTTTAATTGCCCCCAGTTTTATATATATAGCTTTATAGATCTGCAGAAAAGATAAACTGCGCTTTCACTGTGATAGAATGACTGGTAAATGGGGACTTTTACAGGGACTAGGCTGTGACATCTATTTTTAAATCCAAAAAACCACTTTCTAGAGTTATGTACTCTAGATCCACCTTGAACGAAATGCAGCACTAGTTAAAAAGAAGGATGAGAATATCCATAAAACAGAGACAAATCTGTTCCTCCAAAGACACAAAAAGTTAAATTAGAAGCTTGAAGCTCATCCCTTGTGTTTGTGTGAAAGCACACTAAGTCAACTGACAAGCTCCATTTTTCCAGCAGAAGATCAGTGATATGATGACTCTTGGGCTGTCCTGGCTTCTGAACACCAGCTTTCACTTAAGAGCTTTCTTTCAATACAAGCAATAATATTTGGACAGCTCCAATAGAGCAGGATTTACCGCTCTGCTTCTACAGGCCCCCTCTCTAGAAGGAGTGCTTTCCAAATACTAATGATTTTTTAAGGCTCCTTTTCTTGATGAGGCACAGAGAGAGCAACAGCTTTGCCCAAAGTCAACGGAAGGGAGAGGAAAGTGATATTCCTCCAGGTCACACTGAAAACCCAAGGCAGACTAAGAGTTGCATTCAGATCATTATTCTCAGCTCTGATCCAGGAGCTGCTGAAGCTGATGCAGGTCTCTCTGCTGACTTCAATGGGCAACACACCAGGTCCCTTTGGCCTTAACCCATGGGTTAATCCTTGGCACAAGCCTGAAAAGAAGTAATTGCAGAGCAACTATGCTTCTCACAAAGCAGCACATCACAACGACAGCCAAATCTGCTTCACATGGACTGGGAATGTGCGGTGCACTAAAAAGCACAACTCTCATTGTTATCACATTGTTGAAACCCTTCACAATTTGAAAGTGCAGTCTGCTGCTTTGAAAAACAACCTCCCTGTGCACATTTCACGCCACATCCCTTTGTTATGTATTGCCCCATGTATTGCCCAGGATCCACAAGCTCTGTTGTCATTTAGGTTTGCTAGACAAGACTAAATGAAGGATACTGGGTCCCTGCTGTTTCTCACCTAAAAGTACCAATATGTTTTTTAATTCAGGTAGACTGACAAGGATTGCAAGTTGTATGAAAACAGATGAAATTATAGTATATGCTATAAAAAGGGAGATTTTGCTCTACAGTTTTGTTTTATTTCAGAACAAATATTCCCTATAAAAAGCATTGAACTCCTATACATCTGAGAGTCCAGCTGCATTTTGATTTAAGGTAACCATGTTAACCCAGACACTGGTTGTATGTTAACAAAATTTTTGAAATGTGCTGTAAATAACACATTCTGATATGTCATTAGACTAAATGCAAACAGAACACGAGCCTTGACACGCTCTACACATAAAAAAAAGGATTCCTAGAAGTTGCACTTTATTGGACATATCACACACTGCTGACGTCCTTGGATGCTTTGCCAGAGCCAAGATTAATAGCCCATTTTAAAGCCTGAAAATGTTTAAGAACTGAAATGCTAGTGCTGATGGCTGAGCTCCCTCATGTTCCACTGAGATCAATGAATTTGAAAGCATTTGGCATCTTACATGATGGGTGAGCTTTGCTCTAGCTACCAAATCTTGATTAGTCTGTAATAGAAGAACTTTGAACACAGACTTGGAAGAACGTAGAGGAAAATGTGAGCTGTCGTGGAAGAGAAGTAAATCTCCTCCCTGCCAGCCACAGTAAATCTCTCTCACACTCTCTCATCAGCTCCCCCTTCCCCCCCACCACCCCAAGGGAAAAAAAAAAAATAAAAATCTTAATGGACAAGACTGGACCACCTGATAGTGAGTTTCTGACCAGCTACTTACAACCTCCTGGGAATTTCAACAAACATCATAAACAAAACCAGGCGGGAAACTGGTTTCATTTATTTTCATTTTACAGAGAAGTTCAGACTGAAATTGAGTTGTTTACAAAACTACAGGACGTTGAGGGGCCAGCAGAGAAACCTATGTCAATCTGAAATCCACAGTCCACATCTCACTAAAAGCAACAGTATATTTATGTTATGTGCCCAGAATTAGCAACAAATAAAGAAACTCTGTTAAGATGCAGAGGCAAAAATCCTAGTTTACACAGCTGCACCAACCCAAAGCATTTTATAAAACTATGCAGTACCTGAAAAAGGTTGAATTGCAGCCTCCTATGAAAGGGAGTTTCACAGCAGTTTACAACAGGATGTGAGGCTCATCAATACACAGTTATAACTGCAAAATAATTTTAAAATAGGTAGAAGTAAGAAGCTGGAATTTAGCCTAAATAGAGGGATAACTTGCAATACAAGTTCTTTAAAGCTGACAAGTCATTTGAAATTAATGTTTCGTCTCATTGAGAAGATGGAGAGTATCCATTTGCATGATGTAAAGAAGGGCTCAGATGAAAAACAGGAATGTCAGCTACCTGGTCATCCTAAGCATTCCTCAAACATCTCTCTCCATAGCATCTCCTGAGGTACTGAAACTATGGGTAGAAAAGACAGAATGAAGACTGTCATCTCAGAGGGCAGGTTAAGGCCCATCTGTGGCCGTACTTAGATTTGAGAACGGCATCCCCTCCGCTGGCCATGGCTAAGATCACCAGCTGCACGGTAATACAGGCCTCGGTGTAAGCAAGGACAAGTTAAGGCTGTGACATGAACTCTTTCATCTGACTTATGCCCTTTGCTTAGAGGTCAGTAGCTCTACAACAAACATGCACTGACAGTTGAGTCAGGAGCATGCTCGTGCACAAGCAAAACTTCAGAAAGGAGCACGTGAGGCTCCGCAGCCTCCCCGACTTTCTTGCTTATGAATGAGTGAATCTTCGCTGCAGAGCACAACAATGAGACCTGACTGCAGGGCAGAGACATTGGTGTTTTTCTGTTCTTCTTGACGTGACAGTAAGTGCATGCCAAAGAGAAAATGGCAACGCTTCCTTAATCAAAGCAAGGAGCAAGTTTTCACCAGCTGAAAACATAGATTAAGACTTAACTCTGATGAAGCTGCTGTCAGACCAGGATGATTGAAAAAAGATTCACACCCTTGCAGAAGTAGGCTAGAGAATGTCACCTGAAAGAAAAAATAGTTTGCCAGCACAAGCTGATCTGTGTGCAGCTTTTCTATCATTTTTCATGCAGATTCAAAAAATACAATTTCATGAGAAAAGGAAAAATTGCAACTTCGTAAGAGCCAAAAGTTCAAAAGGTCAGATCCCTGTTTATATAAAACAGCCTTTTTTCAAAATTTAGCTGAGCAAAGGAGCTTAAAAATACATTAAATTTAATATCCTGTTAGACTGCTGGGGTGGTACACAGAGTCCTCCACATAATTCAGAATCAAATCACACTCCAAGTTACAGAGAGTCCTAAATACCCTATTTTATTAGCACATAGAAAAGCAACTCTCAATACTAAATAGCTTTCCACTGAGTTCTTCACAAAGTGGCATGGTAGTGCAGACCCCACCTATGCAGCTGCACATATTCACCTATGTCTTTTGTGCTATTTCATTTTAAGAGAGAAGAAAATGGACAGACTGGGCAGAAAATGGACAGATCTACACAGTCAAATAGTGGGCCACTGTGTCCGAGACTACAGCTGTTGATGGATTAAGGTAACGCTGGGCTCCGTGTTGCCCCGCTTCAGGCAACACAGGGGTGAAAGCGGTGATGTTTGTCTGAGCAGCACTGCCGTGCCCCTCCCGCTGCACTGATCTTTGCACAACTCTATTGCTACTTCTCCTTCCACGGCAATGAATAAATCCCCAATTTCAGTTGCCTGAAAGGCTCTCCCAAAAGACTGTATGAGTGTTTTGCAGGTCACATAACAGAGATAAAAATAGAAAAGAAAGAAAGATTAAAATAAGGTTCAAGAAGAAAGTACAGAGAATTGATCAATATGTAACCAGCATGCCCCAGTGCTGGAGGCCTTCCCCCAGCATTGCTGAGTTCTAGCTCATTACTTCAGTGTCATCTCGATGGTCACGCAGCCACCCAGTGTAGAGGAATTCGTTCTCACACATACCGCTTTAACAAGTGACCTTGGCCACCCTCCGCAGCCTCGGCTTTGCCAGAAGCCACCTTCCTCAATCACGCAGCCAGATTGCCTACAGACGCCTGGGATTCCTCTCTTCCCTAAAGCTGAATACAGATCTAAGACACAGGAAGCTGACAGGAAATAGTAATACAAAAAAA
>JAAGAY010003214.1:0-12258 GCA_011801015.1 Ardeotis arabs
AATAAGCTGGGCATCTCTGAGACTAAGAAGACACTTGCAATGAGCTGGCAGCCCCCAGCAAAGGAAAAGAGGATGCATACACAACTGGCTGATGACATCTGCATATCAGTGGCTTTGTTAAGTAATTGCTATGTTGAATTTTCCTAGCTTGACTCCCACCTCCTTTCTTTTGGCTCAGCGTCACATGCTCCCACCAAAAAAACTCCAGTGTTCATTCTACAGGCCACAGGAAACTCTTTCACTGGATGGGCATTCATCTGCGATCTTCCTCCCATAGACATCACAGCAGGTCATCAAGAAAAGCAACTCCCAGAGACTTGATGTAGACCTTTCCAAGCTGACACAGAAGTTTCTTCCATAGCATGCTGGCTCTTGAGTTTCCTAGGTTCAACACCTCTGACATCACAGTCCCAGTTGCGGTTGATCAGCTCTCCCTAACAGGACAGTGGGAAAGAAAACCACCTTTAGTCACCCTAAAAGTACCCTGCAAGTCTTAGTTCACGGATTCCAACACAATGCACAGGTTAGGGATAAATTAGCATGCTATAGCTTGGGAGAATTAACACTTCCTCTACCAGTAAGTAAGCCTCTTAGAAGTCACCCAAAAGTCTCCAAATGACTAACGTTCATGGGTAGGTATGACAGGATCAATCTATAAAGCACTAAACTTGATAGAACATGATTCCTTATGTGGAAACTACTGATCAAGCACAAATTTGATGCAATCCAGATCTAATGAACTTGGCCCTAGATTGTCGGATGAGAAATTCCTAGCAATTCTTACAAGTGAAAACATTAATGTTTCAACCAAGGAAAAAATTTGAAAGGACAAGATTTTGGTTTTGTTTTGTCTTGTTTTGTTTTTTTTCTTTTTCTTTTTCTTTTCTTTTTTCTTTTCTTTTTTTTTTGAAGAGCTTTTTCTTATGGATAAACTGTATGAGAGCAAAGTGAGACAGAATTTATTTCTAGTCAAAAAGCAATGAAAATGAGGTGCCTTATAACAGAAATTTCAGGATCTCATAATTTTCTTGTATATTCCTAGATACAGCCAGTGCAATTGAGAAAAGGATGCAGAAGAGCAGACGGCTGATCATCCTTCTAACACACCAGCTGATTAATTGTAAAGAACCTGCATATGATCAACACATTGCTTTATACAATGCCCTTATTCAAAACAATATGAAGGTGATTCTGCTGGAAATGGAGACAATTGGGACTTATGAGAAGCTTCAGGAGTCTCTTAGGTTTATTATTCAACAGCAAGGTACAGTCAAATGGAAAGAGCAGCACACCGTGCATCCACAGTCAACCAATTCTAAGTTCTGGAAACAAGTGAGGTACCTCATGCCACTGACACTCAAGTCCTCATACTCAGATAATGCTGGGTGAACAACAAGTCTGAGAAAATACTGGCATGCTATCAAGAAGAAGCACATGCCTGCAGCTCCTTTTTCTTTCAGTATGTATGCAATTTTACAGTCTGGAAGTCTGGCTGTGTTTTTAAACTTTTTTCAGTCCTTCAATAGAGTAATGATAAGGTAAACTGATGGAGGAGATCTGGGGAACTGAGAGAAGTTTTTATAGGTATGGGAGTTTAGCAAATAAATCATTCTAGGCTGTAGACAGAATTTTGCATGTCACAGGAAACAAAATGTACCTATACACTTTCTATATATAATTGTGCATAAAACTGAAAGTTTCGTTTCTGAATAGCTGAATGTTCTGCAGGTTTGCTTTACCTTTCTAATGCAGTTGTTCAAACACAAATAACTTCTGTATTATTCAACCAGAAAGCATAGTGTGTATTATTCAACTAGAAAGTATAATGTTGTACTTTTGTTCGTTTTTTTTTCCATTTATTTTTCCATTATTTTTCCATTTATTCCTTTTTGATTCAACAGTAATACTCATACTACTAAATTTTATTCTTCCTTTGTAGGGATGCCTCAGTAAAGGCTCTTTGAAGACTGATGCGAATAGAGCTTTTTTTTTTTTAAAAAAAAAGCAGTGTTAAGGAAAATAAATGCATGCTGATATATATGTATATGCATTATTAGTATTTTATATATATTAAAATGAATCTCACACAAAGAGGAAATGTAAATATTTCAAGTGCAACAGACGATGCTGTTCCTATTGTTATTATCTCCAGATAGAAATAACATTTAAAAATCTAGGGTGTTTTTTTGTATACTGATATCATTTCTTTAAGCTACTGAAAAAACGAGACTGTTTTTAAGCACGGCCAGCAGGTCGAGGGAGGTGATTCTGCCCCTCTACTCTGCCCTGGTGAGACCCCACCTGTAGTACTGTGTCAAGATCTGGAGCCCCCAACATAAGAAGGACATGGAACAGTTGGAGAGGGTCCAGAGGAGAGCCATGAAGATGATCAGAGGGCTGGAGCACCTCTCCTATGAGGACAGGCTGAGAGAGTTGGGGCTGTTCCGCCTGGAGAAGAGGAGCCTCTGAGGACACCTTATAGAGGTCTTCCAGTACCTCAAGGGGGCCTACAGCCCTTCTTAAATACGTTATCGCAGAGGCATTATCACAGAACATTCTGCTACCAATCGACTCGGCCTTGGCCACCAGCGGGTCTGCCCTAGGCCCGGCCGAATCCACTGAACAAAGGGGAGCAACTTCTAAGCAGCTTCTTACAGAAGCTACCACCTTAGGCCTCCCCTCACTTAACAAAACCAGAACACTTGGTTATGACAACAATGAACATAAACATCTCATTACAACCTTGTTTGGTTTTCACATTAAATCTGAGCTTAAATTGAGCTGCTGTTTTCACAGTATTTCTAGCAGGTTTTTTTTTCAGTTCTCCACCATCCATGCTGGCACTTTTCCTGAGGGAATTCTGCTGTCACAGGGCTCTCCTCTTAAAAACCTTTTTCATTGTAGCTTCCTGGTTTGGGTGTTTCGGATGTTTATAAATAAATTCTGAATATCTAGATGATGACATAAGATGCTGGAAAACATACAGTGCCGAAGGCTCAGTTTTGCACCCGAAATGCAATTCTGAAAGTATATGGACTCCCTTAACTTCATTGACATAACCAGGAATAAGCACCCATGTTTTACTAGAACAGCAGTGGAGGTCATCTAAGTATTGTCTTCTAGGCTTTCTCTTGCAGTTTCAAATTGCAAAAACTCCAAAGGACTAGCTGCCAGAAGGTCTTTCAAGGAGAAGTAGCAAATGAAGTACAGTAATTGTCCACAAGCTATGAAACAGCTGCTTTCCACACATGACAGTGTTGGCTCCTCTTATCAAAAGGGAGATGGAAATGGAATTAAACTTGTAACAAGAAAAAAAACCAAAACAACCCAACCCAACTCAACCCAACCCAACCTAATGAGATCTAAAATTCATAGATGATTATTAGTTGTTATCTGCTTCTGTGATACATTCTTTCTTGAGTACAGAGTCAGAAAAGGTTAACTGAGAGAGCTATGAAACATTACATCTTTTGAGGTAACGGCTAGAAAAGTATAACTCAGTGTTAATGGAATTACAAAATCAAAGGTTTTTTGCAGATCTTTCTTTAGAAGAGTATATTAGATAATAAACCAGCTTGTAGGGTAAAATGTAAGATTCAGCTAACTGGTAGTAAGACTTATCCTTCTACGAATCTGAAGAGACAATGAAGTTCATGAACTCCATTATCAAAACCATACCAAATAGACAAAGGAAAACATTAAATCACATCTGCTTTAAGGATTTGTTATTACAAACTTGATGTGCAACAGTATGTGGTAAAAATGTTATTAAGATTTACAAGCTTACTCTGTGAAAACATAAAAGTCCATTATCAACAGAGATGATGTCCATTATCAACAGAACAGAGAAGTAAGGCTTTTATGCAAATTTGAGAAGTTACTTCATTTTTAATATCCTCATTCTGATGCTAAACAAGATTAACAAATCGATGAAAGTTTTATTCTGTTTCTATCTGTTGAGGTAGATCCCTCATTCTTCAGGATTTTTCAACAGACTTAGCCACTGAAGCTGTTTTTATGGAATGGGTGGGACCTATATTTTGCAAGATCACAAATTCATTTTAGCCTAAAATTCAGTATTTGTAAACCTGCATATCTAGAAATAAAAATCAAATTGTGTACAGAGACACTTAATCAGAAATCTGTTCTAATAGTACCATCTGAAATTTGACCTCACATAGAGTAGTGTAACAAGCTAGAGCTACTCAGTCTGATGAGTTAATAATTTTAATTTTTTTTTTAAATAAGCATTTCAATAGGGTCTTTTAGTACAAATCAATAGTTTCCACTCAGTCCAGCTTTAAAATCCCAATTGTTACCTAAATTTTTCAAGCTGTTCTCTTTGCTATATTTTTTCTTAATAATTAACTTCAATATACTATCAGAACTTGTATTGATGTAGGAAAAAAATTCTTTGGTAAGTAGAGGAAAAGTTCTCTTTTTTTTGAGAACAGAAGAGAGAAGGAGAGGGAGGAGAAAGAAATCTACACAAAGGACTATTGTCTTCCTACATTTCTGCCCCTCTGCTATTGTTTTCTGAAGAATTTAGTAAGTATGGACCATACTTTCACTTATTTATTTGGTTTAGTGTCAGTTTGATTTAGTATTTATTAATTTGTAAGGTCTTTGATCTCATTATTATCTACTGTCTCTCTTGAAGACATCTTGACTTTAAGACATTCAAAAAAACTCCATGCAATGATCATCGTTAAAAGGTCATCTTAATATAGGGCAAATGTACGTCTAACTCTGTAACTGCCATAGGAAGATATAAATTCAATTAATCATAAAAAATTGGTGATTTTAAAATAAAACTTTATGTTATCTGTTTAATATTTTCTGACCTTAGTAGACAGAAAATTTAGAAGCTAGGGAGGGGAAAACGACATGGTTTTTTTTGTTGTTCAAGAAATCATCTCCAATGACTTTTACTTATTATTAATAAATCAAAATTGTTGAAGGATTTTAAAAGCACATTTCTCACTATAGCTAAGATATTCTAAAACACTGTTTCTAATATTTCTTTCGGTAAAAGAAATGGATCATCATTTGATGTAAAAATAGAACATGGAAAAAAGGGTAATCTAATTGTGTGATATCCATAAAATCCAGGGCAGGATAACAGATGAAACAGAAAATATTAAAAATTTAGTATTGCCATATTACTCCTATAGAGGTACATAAAAATTAACACCCTATTATGTGCAAATTTTCCCCTAATTATCATGGACAGTTGTTTTCTTAGAAAGGACTAAAATCCTGCTAAGAGTCTCCTCTTCTTAATTCCAGGAGTTTTATCTGTAATATAAGATATTCATGAGCAGGTCCCTGTAAATTACTGTGATTTAGTTAAATTAATCAGAAGAATGACACATTAGCCAGGAGAACTATCAACCTCATTGCCTTCAGCCAGTATTCACTTCAGAATATCTTCTAAGAAAATATAAAATTGAGAATATTTTTGCCTTGAACATAAGCAGCTATTTTCATTATCTAAGAAGTGCTGTAATACGACAGAAAACCTAAAGTATAACTAGAAGAAATGGCACTAGAATATGGAAATAAGAATTCATTCTGAAAAATGTCCTTCAAAACTCCAGGATATGGCATTGAAGTTAGTAGCTAATTGTAGCTTTAATGTCTTACAGCCACTCTTGTATAAAATACAATTTTAGATATTTGAATTAAGTAGTTACTGTTTCTTCTGGAAGCTTCTCAAAAGCTCTTACAGGAGCTGGAGGTGATGAACACCATCAAACATCACACACAACCTATATGACTTAATAACTATTTACCATAAAGTCTTCCAGCTCAGGAGCAAAAGACAAACCCATCAGATGTCAATTATCCTTACACACAACTCCCTCAGTGTTTGTTACTCACATACTTAGGCACATTGAAGAAACAGTTCCTTAGTCTTATAAATGGGCCGAAAAATTTATGATCTGCTAACAGAAATGAGTTTTAATACATTTAAGGTAGCTAGTACATAACAGATGGGTTTTAAGTAGTTTGTGTCTGGATAACATTGCCTACAGCTCATCACATAGATTAAATTTTAAAAGAAAACTTTCAGATTTTGCTCTCATTTTCTGTGTGTATCAGTGAATATTTTTTTTTGGCATTGACACCAGGAATACTATACAAGAAGAAATAGGTTTGGTTTTAATTTTCTCCTGCACTAACTACATTTATTTCTTGAATTTTAAGATTTTAAACTCCATTAGGACCTCAAACATTACTAAGAAGACTCTTGTTGTGCATTGCTCAAAATGGATCCCTAACAGTTCTTTCTACAGTAAGGATTCTTTATTTGTCATGTGTATCCCACTACCCTTTTTTACACAAGTTTACCAGTATTCACAGTTCTGAAGTGTCTAAGATACAGCAGTCTAACAGATAATTCTAAACATTATAGCATAGCACAAAAGTAATTTTTCTCATGCTCTGTGCTTTTCATGAAATATATGTTTATTTTTCTTAAAACTCCACATATGCAAGCCATTTACAGATGAGATCCATCTGTGTATGCTCTATTTCCTTGGCCGACACATCAAGATACAACATGACATAAATTATTGCATCAGTCTTTTCAGGATATTATTGTATGACTTAACACAGCATGACATGACTATTAAGAACCAGATGCAGTGCTTCATAATACCACAAGTCAGTCTGAGGTACAAGAAAAGACAGTTCACCTTCAACAATTATCAAAGAACTATTCCTTGAGAATTAATTAGTCTGTTGAAAAAGTCATAAAAATAGTAACCTTTGAACATATGTTTGCACATGCATGTGTGCAACCAAGCTGCTGCAACCAAGCTATGAAGTAATAAAAGTTTCCACTGACATGCGGATTAAACTCTACAACTCGGAGAGAGTTATAAAGCAGGCATGTTTATTTGGCGCCGGGTGTGTGGGGGATCGCTCCTCCAAAAGCACACACACTGACAGCGTATTTTACCAAAAATTTATATGGTACAGGTATACATATTCATAGGATTGCACAATACAGACATACATATGCATAAGTGAGGCGGGGTTATTAACACTTGCGTTAGCATTTCAGATCTGTCTCTGGTGGTTATTTACTTCTTCAGGGGTCTTATATTTCTTTAGATGAACTTTAGTCATTCACCCATGCTTTCCTTTCACTTGGTAATTTCAGCAGTTTACCGACTTCTGACTGAATTTGTGGTGGAACTAACATTCTGTCCTTTGCTAGACATATTAGTCCTTGATGAATACCAGTTTCTTGACAAATACCAGTCCCTGCTAAGCTTAAGTGAGTTTCAAGGCAAACAGGATTGTTAGGTATTATCTAGCAGTTAGTCTTCTAAATCAAGCAATATTTAGCAGACAGTTAATTCCATGTATCACCACAACATATTTATTTTTGTTTCCATGTGCTTCGAAAGATGAATTCAAAATGCTAGTGTATAAATACCATTTTTTTCTTACACAAACATACACACTAGCATTCAAATAATGAAACTCATTTAATGAAATTAGTAAGTTTAAAATAACTACATTAATGTTTAGCACCAGTTCTACTCTCATTTTCCATGTTGTTTGGGTTCACAGCCTTAATACTACCTTAGTTGACCAGTGAGCCACTCAGAGAACGACCTGAAGAGGTCTGGCCAAACAATTTGCTATATTTAATGACACAGTGAATGCTATGATTTATAATACTGATTTCAAAAGGAAAAAGGAAAAGGAAAAAAAAAAAGACTGATTAGCCCAGTTTACTTTAGGGAGGGCTGCTCAGTTATTGGGAAGAGCTACAGAAATTATGGTGAAGAAACAACAAGGCTTGTTTCAAATGATCATGAAAATGATGGAAGATTTCTCTGAAAAAATGCTGTGTGGAGGTAACCACGTTGTACCTCACAGACAGTGCAGATGACTTACCAGCTATACAGAGTGAGGCCCAAACCAATCCTGTTCTGAGTTCAACAGCAAGGTATATCCACATAAAAACAAGTACAAAAATGTTTGCCTTGCACAGGAGCAAGTTACTGCTTGCTAGTTGACACATGTTTATGTCTGCTCCACAGTGCTCCCTTTAGTTATTTCTCCAGAAATTCAAGCATTTCCAGGACCTTACTCTGTACAGAGCTTGTTTCTGTCTTCAGTGATGTATAGCATAAGACACAGGTTAGGAGTACAGGTAAAACAGGAAATAAAGGAGTTCGAAGAAATGTGTTCAGATAACAGAATTGCAAATATGGGTTCAGAAAATTCATACAATATTATAGTTCTAACACTATTAAGGAAACTGCACAGAGAGCTGACCTTTGGGATCATAACTCCCAACAACTGCAATGTTGGAAAAGGGAAGTAGATACTGTATAGACATTTGGAAATTTGCAGACTAATTTCCCAGTTTCAGCTGAGATGGAGTTAATTTTCTTCTCAGTAGCCAGTGTGTTTTGGATTTTGTGTGTGAAGAATGTTGATAAACACACTGATGTTATAAGTTGTTGCTAATGAGACCAAGGACACTGTCTGGCTTCCCAGGTTTTGCTAATGTGCAGGTGCAGGAAGCTGGGAGGGATACAGCCAGAACAATTGACTCAAACTGGCCAAAGAGAGTATTCCATGTCATAAACATCATGCTCCATATAGAAGTGGGTGTGGGCTGGTTAGCTGGCTTGTTTTTCTCTCACTTGTAGGAATCGTTTCGGAATTGTTTGCAGGTTTTTTGAGTTCCATGATTGCTACTCAGGATGGGTTGTATAAGTCGTGGTGTGGTGAGAAATTGTGCATCATTTGTTTAGTAATTCTCCCCTCCTCCCTTTTGAAAAAAAAAAAAAAAAATTCCTATTCCTATTCTTATTATCACTATTTAAAATATATATATATATATATATATGTTTTCCTTTGCTATCCTAGTAAACTGTTTATCTCAACCCACGAGTTTTCTTTTCTTCCCAATTCTCTCCCCCATCACCTGGGGAGGGGGAGGGTGAATTCATTTTTCCATGTACCTATTCTGTGGATATCCCAAATAAAGGAATATATTAATAAATGTCAGATTCCACAGATTATTAAAATCCAAAGGAAATTAAACGGGAAACAAAACACTTTCTGACCCCAACTCAGCCCGGGGTTGGGGGGGGCGGAGAAGAAAAAGGGAGTAGGATAAAAAGAGGGAGGAAAAAGGGGAAAAAAAAAAGAAGAATAGAAGTCCATGCTGTTACCAAAATAGTTAATCTCAGTCTTGCCTGGTCTCCTTTTAGAGTGATGGCTTCATTGTCGCTGCAGAAAGAGGGTTGTCCTTCCACGGATTACCCGTTGTCACTGTTCTCTTCTCCTACCTCTTCTCCCTAACTAGTCCCACAAGAAAACCAAAGGCAGCAGAGACTAAAAATAGAGCAGTGCTTCAGCAAAGTAAAGATTCAATATCTACAATCATTTCAGTCAGATAAGAGAATGATGTATAACCTACTTAGAGCTCCCTTATGCCCCACTGAGCCCCACAACCCTACCTGTATTCCTCAGAGCTGAAGTTACACCTATCCCAACCTTCTGACATTCATCTGATAATAACTGTCTGAGATTACCAACTTGCAAATTTTAAAGGTATAGGGAAAGGATATTCCCATCCAAATGTGTAATCCAAAATTCACAAAAAATTGACACTGAGGGTTATCCATTTTTTTTAAAAGAATTACAAAGGGAATAAATTTAAACAGCTCTAACCAGTCGCAATCAACAAAAGAAAACAAAAGTGCTTACAACACCTCTTTTCCCCTGTTTTCTGTTTTGTGCAGTGCCATACATGCCTTTCATTTCTCTTCAGTGGTTCTGGAAAGTGCATATGCATAAAATATTTAAACAGTAGGTTGTTACCTCTTTTAATACCAATTTAAAAATTCAATAAGTTAATACAGTGGGATTTTTTATTTCACTGTAATTTGAAGGTGCATAAAGGAATGAGACTGGGGGATTTGAGAACTAGGAGGTTATACTAGAAGGCTTTCTGATCTGTATATTCTTGTCAGCCTACTGGCAAGAAGGCAAAAGCGTATTCATGAAAACGTGATGTTAGAAAATAACCAGCGAAGATTTCTGTCAGTAGCCCAGTTAAGACTGAGAAGAAGAGGAGAATAAATCTGAGACAAACTTAACTGGCAAAGTATGAAGTGCAAAGCTCAGAGAAAAGCCCAGAGTTAACAAGATGACTCCTGACAGGCTGATGCTAGGTAACTGGAACATGGCATATAAAATGCTAACATTTAAAATTTTCTTTGCCTGCCATGTGCAAGTCACATTTTCAAAAAATAAACAACAAATCAAACCAAGCCAAAACAACAACAAATATTTTTTAAAAAGCAAGCTTGCAGCTTATTTCTACAAATACTATGCAAAATGGTGCCAAGATAATTGAATTTACAAATGAAGTGTAGAACAACATTCAAAATACCTTTCTGAGAAGGTATAAAAAGGAGATTTAAAATTTAACAGCTGTTTTAACCCTTCATTTTATTTGTCGGTATATGAATTATATCCTAAACAAGAGCTTTTAGTTTCTCCCCTACTTTGAAAACATAAAATAGTGGTAACAGTGACATCTAAAAGCTAGAAAATCATACTAAAATAAGGATTCCTTGAATCTTCTTTTGGTTTTAACCAGTTGCTATAATTAAATCCATTTGTCAAAATACAACCATAGTGAAAACTGGAAAGAATTGGTACAATACTTGCATTGGTACAATACTTGGATAAGAGTTTTCCCAGCTAATGGTCACAAAAGCTGGGAATTTAAATGAACCAGTGCTATAAGACTTGTGAGATAATAACTACACTGAGTGAGTGCTGCTGAATCCCTTTTTACCTGAATATCCCTGAATACCACACTTCCAGAGTATACTTTTACGTGTCAGAATGCCTAAGCTGGTAGCCCAGACAGCTGGGAGATGTCCCATCGCTGGAAATGTTCAAGGCCACGTTGGACGGGGCTCTGAGGAACCTAATCTAGTTGAAGATGTCCCTGCTCCTCGCAGGCGGGTTGGACTAGATGATCATCAAAGGTCCTTTCTTACCCAAACTATTCTATAATTATTTGTAGAAAAGAAACAAATAATCAAACAAACCTCTAGCACATTGTGTGTATCTCACTAAGTATTTCTTCACATAAATTCAAAGAATAATTTCTTTTAGAAGTGATTTCTGGAAGTCACCTCATCCATCCTTAGGCTAACCAGAAGTTAGGTTGTCTTGCTCAATGTTATGTCATGCCCACTTAAGTTTTGAAAACTCCAAAAATGGATATTCCCAAACATCTCCAAACAGTTTGTTCCAGTGCTTAATGACCCTTATGACAGGATTATGTTACTTTGGTTTCCCTTGCAACCGCTTGTGACTCCTGCATTATTCTCTCACTGCTCACCTCTAGGAAGAATGTGACACCATCTCCCCTCCCCATCCTTTAGATAGTGAAAGGCTGCAAACTAAGTCCTCCTGCAATTTCTCTTCTCCAGGCTGACAAAAAGCCCAGGTACAGATTTAGTAACCTTGACCAATCAAATATAGACCCTCAACACCTCTAACAACTGAAATGAAATCCAGTCTTGAAAGGTTTCTAAAACATCTAGTCCAATGCCTATTCCATCCACCACAGAAAGCAAAACAATCTTTTTCAATACCCTATAGAAAAAACCAAAGTGCTGTGGGAAATATCAAAACCCTATAAATAGAATCATAGAATCATAGAATGGTTAGAGTTGGAAGGGACCTTCAAAGGTCATCTAGTCCACACCCCCTGCAAGAAACAGGGACATCCCTGACTAGATCAGGTTGCTCAGAGCCTCATCCAACCTGGCCTTGAATGTTTCCAGGGATGGGGCATCCACCATCTCTCTAGGCAACCTGTTCCAGTGTTCTACAACTCTCATCATGAAAAATTTTTTCCTAATATCCAATCTAAATCTACCCCCCTCTATTTTAAAACCATTACCCCTCGTCCTGTCACAACAGGCCCTACTGAACAGCCTCTCCCCATCTTTCTTGTAGGCCCCATTGAGGTACTGGAAGACCGCTATCAGGTTTCCCCGGAGCCTCCTCTTCTCCAGGCTGAACAGCCCCAACTCTCTCAGCCTTTCTTCATAGGAGAGGTGCTCCATCCCTCTTATCATCTTTGTGGCCCTCCTCTGGACCTTCTCCAGCTGGTCCATGTCCTTCTTATGTTGAGGGCACCAGAACTGGACACAGTACTCCAGGTAGGGTCTCACCAGGGCAGAGTAGAGG
>JAAGAY010003215.1:0-14973 GCA_011801015.1 Ardeotis arabs
CCCTCCAAACACAAGGTATTTGATGTTTTCTGCAGTCCCCATCAACCCTCCCTCTGAAGCAATAACTTAATATGAAGCTCTAAACGTATGGGGAAAACAACACAAAATGGACACCTGTCCGGCAGTTACACTCCCTTTGAAAGAGCTGTGCTAAAATGGCTCTGAGCAGGAGATAACATGACACATTTCACAGGGTCAGGACTGCTTTCTTGCTGTAAGCAATCCTTTCACTGCTGCAGCACTAGAAGAAGTCTGAGCTGCATGAACAAGTAACACACCATATTAGAGACCACCACCACTGAAGGCACAGCTCTGGATTCTTTCCTGGAGCTTGCGTCAGCTTTGCTAACGTCGCTCAGAGATCTCATTAGTGGGATGTCCCTGGATTTGTGCAGGAGAGTCCTTCATGAATGACAGGGCAGGTTGTTCTCGCTCAGGTTACACACCTTTTGACACAACTGGGACAGAGCCCATTAACATACTCTCAGCTACTGCAAATGTACCACTGCTGTTTCTGAGGAGCAGCTCCACGGAGTGAGTGTGGTTCTGGTGTTTGTTTAGTCTTAGCAAACACCACCATTCTGCTTGTGAAAGAAAATCCAGATGCTCAAAACAACAGATGGCGAGACAGGGATGAAGAACTCAAGTTGAAACTGAAATTTGAGCCAAGGAGATGCATGGCTGAGCTAAGGAACGATTTCTAGTTGAAATCTGCTACTGGTGGAGCCAGGTTGCAGTTCAGAGCTCTCAAAACTAAAAGGGATGAGTGTCTAAACCGTCAGTGCTCTGTTACTTGGGTTTTCACATTGCTGACCCACCTCTTCCACGCGAGCATGCCTCCCTGGCAGCAGTTAGTGCAAATCCTCTGGTCTGGTCTCAAGAAGCAAAACCAGCCTACACGTTGGTTTCAAGTCCAAGCAAGCGTCCCATCCGTTCCATGTTCTTGTCAATCGTGGCACGACATGTGATTTCTTTAGCACACTCCATGGGAAACCAGCCTCTTTCGCCATCCCGCAATCGTTCCCCTTCGTACCAACCTGCGAGGAGTAATAAACCTGTTCAAGTAACATTAAAGACCCTTTGTCAAACCATCACACACATTCTACATTTACCTTTCTAGTGAATAAAGTAACAGATTAAGATTTTTTTTAACACAGACTAGGAACAAAGCTGTATGTAAAAGTAAGTAAGTATTATAGGAAACAAATTAATAATTTTTACATTGTAGTTTGAAATACCATTGCAATGTAAAGAAAGCAACGCAGCACAATTGACACATGGAATCAAAGATGCTATCATCTTGAATAACGCCATGAAAAGCTAGGATTTAGCACTTCACGTGCTGCCAGCTTCAGGCACCACTGAGCCAGCACATGAGCAGATAGTGGCAGACGCACTTGCGCATCCAGGCAAGAACCACTTTTGTTCGTGGGGTGCTTGATGCTCTGGAAAAAACTTAGGCACAAACCTGTGCTAGACCCCTGTACTTAGTGTTTCTTGGAAGCTAAACCTTTATTCATTGTACAGCCAGTGCTGTTGGGAAGCAGATTTTTCTAGCTGGATTCCCCTGCAGTGGTGACAGACGGTCACTGACAGCAGAATTCCCACTCACCGTCATTTACTTTTTGATAGACCAAAACTACATCAGCAACTTGAAGAGACAGTTCGTCTGACTGCTTCGCTGTGTAGGTTCGGATGATCTCCACCTGAGTCAGTGCTGGAAGAAACAAGCCGGGCTGAATTAAACCATTCATATAATATAGTCTCTTATTAAAATATATATACAATTTATTTTTAAAATTTTATTTTAGAGTATACTCCCCCCGAAAAAAACCCAAAGGGGGCAGCAGGTTATGCAAATGGCTTCCTACCTGAGCAGTTACACACAAACGTGGGACAAACATGGAAGGGAAGGGGCTTCGCACGTTTGCTACAGACCGAAACAACTGACCAGAGCGGAGTTAATGAACACAAGTGGGAATTTCTGTGCGAGACAACACCTCAGAGCAGCCCCTCTGCACAGGATGGGACAGCAGCTCCTCCTACACTGAAGCAGCAGGGCCCGGGAGAAGAGCCGGCCGTTTCCAGGGTGTTTGCTCGTGTCCCCAGCGAGGGGCAGTGCGTGGCCGTTCTGTCAGAGCTCTGGGAATCTCGGTAGTGGCACTTACTGGTCCTGTCCGTTTTCTGCCCGTCGCTGTCCTGCCCCAGCGCTGTGATCCAGCGAGCTCGGTCACTCCTGCAAACAGAAGAGACAAAACTCAGTTTTCCCAACTCACACTCTATAACAGTCAAGGCTACACCCCTCCTCAAGATTGTGTTTAAATTTTTCCTCTTCCTTATTGGGTAAAGAAAACAAAACACAACCTCCTTTCTCCTCCTCTCAAAATATGGCCAGAAGGTGCGGTACTGCTAGTACTAATATATTATTCAAGCGCATTAAAGTATTTTAGGCAGGTTTGAGTAGGAAAAAAGAAAGCCCATAAACATGAGACCTATTGGCATGGTGTCTTATATACCTTTATTTTAATTATTTTTAAGTAAGTAATGCAGGTAAACTTCTCCACTAATGTCTGAGACTAATACTTGCTAGTAATCTTATACACACACACAAAAATCATCTGTCTAATCTAATGTACAAAGCATCTGAGAAATGCAATACAGCAATTTTAATACACAATACCAACAGGTTTCCAGTAAGTAAGAACTATCTGCAACATGCACTTGGAAGGAAAAGCAAGGCAGGGTGGGGGGGAAGAAACCAAACAACTTTCTCAGTGCTTTCAGGATACATCTATGTTGTGAGCCAGCACAAATAACCAAGGACCCATTTGAATCTCACCTGGTATAACCTAGGAAAAACATAATCCTTCTCAGGTTACATGTGTCAGTATTTCTGCAGAGAGCAGAATTGTCTGGGTTGTAAGTGTTATACAGTAAATCACAGACATGCAAATTACTGACAACTGATTTTGGGAGGGAGTGGAACAAGCTAACGTGATGTCAGATAGTAAGGGAAAAAGAAAGCTAATCCTAAATCACCCCTGCTAATGGCTGAGCTGTAACTCAGCTTTAAATTTTGGCAAATCAAAATGTGACCTTGATTCCCAAAACAAACATTTCAGTGACATTAGATTTTCTCTCATGTTTGTTGAGGGGTTCCTATCAGTATGGATCAGAATAACACAAGGGAGTTGCAGGGTTGAATTTTCCTATTCTCCTTCCCCTAAAACAACATTTATGTTGCTATCTTTGCATAACTTCAGTTTTTAACGACAAGTAATGAAAAACATCTGCCTTCTGCTGAGACCTGATTTTGTCAAAAACCCGAAACATGTGCAACTAGAAGAAAATTCTGTTTGGCAGTAACACTGTGGTATCTTTAGAAGTGTCAGAAAATAAGAGCTTTACACAAATTAGGAGAGACTTCTCTAGAGCACATCTTCCAAGATGCACCCTTGCTCAGCACGTAGGAGCTGTAGTTCGCCTGTGAAGGCCAGGCTGCAACATCCCACTACGCATCATTCCACAATCAAGTTCATCTGTCTCTTCCACGAACACCGGCACCTTCTCAGGGCCTTTCTCCCAGCTAGCTCTAGAAACCTCTTTCCTGCTCACAGGCTAAAAACCCTTCCCGGGCCGAGGGATTCAGAATGGGAGTCTTTCTGAGCGTGCTTCTTTCAGAATGAAAAATATCTCACTGATTATTTTGAATAGAACTATTTGTACTGGTTTTCTGGCATTTAATACAAAACTTTTTTTTTTTTTAATCCCAACACACGTTCTTTGTCACTACTGCACATGTCCTATGAACATTTGATACCTGTTGATCTCCGAGATGGCCAAAACCACAACACATGCTGCGTTAGTCATTTCAGTCATTAAGAGTAGGTGGTACTAAAAACTTGGTGTCTTTCAACCAAAATAACAGAGTCTGTGTACAATTTTGCATGAGCTTAATTAACTTTGTGGCTTTTCTTTTCAAGAAACAGGTGTTTAGTTAGACTTGTATTTTCCTTTCCCCTGTAACCATTCCTAACAGGAAAACTACATTTCTTTTTAGACAATCTCCAAGTTTAGGTATGTATTTCTTCATAATCTGTGTGCACTGTGTATTTTGTGCCTTATTCACAGGGCATATAAAGTTCCTGACCTAACACTGGTACTTCTGTACGTGGGAACCACACGCCACGTGAAGTGATCGTGATCAAACTGTGCTAGAAGTCTTTGCGTCAGCAATTTACCTTTTACACGTGCAAACTCTGTTCAGTAAGCACTCTAAACCCCCCAGCTTGGCCTTCCTGTTGTAGCTTCCCTTCCCATCCTTCTCAAAGTTAAGAGAAAGTTAAGTTTTTCTGTGCCTTTGGTACACGATAATACTCTATAAAAATAAGTAATTTTCAAATAAAGTACTTCTGAGAATCTCTTCCTCTGAATGACAATCTGCTAGAGTGCCATTTACGTTACAGTCTATAGCAAATCAATAATAAATCTGCAGAACAAAACGTCTTTTCATTAAAAGCCCAGACAACTAAAAATGTACTGCGTTTCCTTCCCAACAAAAACACATTTCCAAACAAGTCTGAATCATCTGCTTACTTTATAATGAGATCTTTAATAGAAATCATTAATGATCTATAGTTTCTTTGAGGGTTATTCTAAACTTTGAAAGCAAACCTAAAACCGTAAATTTTTCCAGGCGGGGATGTCTGGAGCACCCAGTTTCATGTCTTCTATCCCGCCTCCACAAAAATAGATAAAATCTTTCACTTTTGTGAGGGGCTGTGTGGAAGTTAATGGCACCACAGAGAAATGACGGCCTCTCGGATATTTGCACCCGAAAGAACAAGACGCTTCTTGTTGCCCGTTTCTAAAGCGGAACACTCTTCCAAACTGCCAGGAGAACAAGGGCCACCTCTGTGCCAGCACAGCTCCACAGCTTCCCTGAGGCAATGCCAAACTCCTCCCGTTTACTCCAGTACTGTTTCCACTGCTGCACCATGCAACCCTTGCAATAAATAATTCACAAACCGCTGCTCCAGGACAGAGCACTCTGCATTCACACCCTAACAGGGTTTGCCCGCTCCCACCGGTACGCCTCAGGATGCGCCCGTGCCTATTTCCTCCTGCTAGTACTGTGCTCTGCGTGGAGACAACACGGTGTAAATGCCACATCGCTAAAAGAACTGCCCGTTGGGATAAGAGACTTTAAAACAAGAAACAAACCAGCGCAATAGAACAAGCTTAAATGAATCTCTGCAGTCAGATCATTCAGTGTCATCTTCAAGATAAGTATCAAGAACATCTCCCTTAACTGCCACAGCAAAAGCAACACTTTCCTCATAGCAACCCGCATTACACTTAGATACACATGCTCAGGTACTCGGCATGCGCAGCACCATGGGATGCCACAGGATGAGATGGGAATGTTGTTCCCAAGAGCCTGAAATTGGCTCTCGCGAGACTGCTTGTAGCGGACCTTCATTAGACACTGAAGAGCCTGCAGTTCTTCGGCACCGAGTTCTGTTCCCCGCGGTCTGTAACGTTCTGAGCTATCTGCGGGACAGCCGTGTGTTTAAGCAGGCTGCAGATACAGCGCCTTCAGCTGCGGTACACCGTTTGTTGTTCTGGTGTACTTCAGGCACTTGCCTCTGGAGACGGTGGTGGTTAGATAAAAGGGCTCTGGTAACAGGCAAGCTGGGCAGAAAACCTGCGTCTTGACTTCATTCTCTTTCTCTCAAGGAAAGAGAAAGACACTAATGTGACACTTAAAACCACTGAATCCTCTCACAACAAGATTACAGTAGAGAAACTGAACTAGATCTGTAGAGGCTCTATTTTATTCCAACAATATTTATTCTGGTATCTGGGAGATACATAGGGTGCACATTCCCCTGCCCTGCCGCTCATCAGAAATCAGAAAGGCTTGTCTGGGCTACCGTGCCTCGCTGTGGAAGTACCCACACACGATACAAACAGCGTGGATCTCAGGGAGGGCTTCAGGGAGAATTTTGGTTGAAACCCGCCAACAGACAGGAGCTGGGCATTTCACGCTACGTTGCCCAGGCTGTGTGGGGCGATGCCGCCTGTTGAGGTGATGAAGTGAGAGATACAGAAAGCGTAACTATTGACTTACTGCGTGTCTGCTCCCAGGAGCATCTCCACCTTCTCTCCGGCGTGGTTGCTGAGGACCGCCAGCCGGAAGAGGTGAGCTGCCGAACTCTGCCGCGAGTAGAGCATCGTGGAGGCGTTCTTTACGGGAGAGGAAGGCAGGTCCTCGCCGTCACATTGCTGCACCACCAGCTGGTCCCTCAAAGAATAATCTGTGACATTGTAGCTCTCCTCACTGCAGAACGAAGGAGGGAAGAAAAAACCCAAGAATTTAATGTTTAGTTTTCCATTAAGTATGTCTGGAAGTAAATGCGGTCACAGAATCCACTTTTAACTACACAGTATGGCACGAGTCTTCCGACACCTCTGATCTTTATCTTTTCTGTGTATTTGTTTTTTGAAAATACCAGTTTTCCAAGATATAAAGTAGATGAGTTTTTAAAGCCTGTGGAATATCTTTTAGTGGCACAGTTAAATGACTTTGGTGTTCCCGAGATGGCGTAAGCTCAACTTAACTCCCCTTAATTTGAAAACTGCACAGCAATCGTATAGAAGTGTGCTGCTTTTTCTTCTGTAGCTGCAGATGAGCAACAGACCTTAATTTTAAAATGTTACAGAAAAAAAAAGTAAAATTTCCCTTTGCCTGTAAAACTACAGGTATGCATACTGCTTCCAGATAACACTACTGATCGTCATTTTAATCACAGGATAATAATCTGTACTCCTTGGCATCTGCATGTACAAAGTCCAGTCTAAAAACTATTTTACAGTGTTCTCAGAACATAACCTTGGTCAATTCTGAATTTTAAAAACGGGCAAAGGCTTGTCACACTATTGGTCTTGCAAAACGCACTGCGTGATTTACCACTTAAGAAGTAGCAATGGATCAAAAGGAAAGAGAAGCAAGCTGAAAAGGCCTTTTTGTTCCCACTGAAGCCTGAAGCCTGAGAGTGTATTTCCCAGAACTGTCTTACACGCGTCTGAAGGTTTACCAGGATATAGCATCGACCCGGGACACCGATAAACTAATGACCTCATAATTCGTGTAAGCTTTTTTCAGGTTTATTGTCCTACACTGGTGCAACAAGACAAGACAGAGTAAAACTGCTTACAGAGGCATAAAGGCAGTTCTCCCTCCTAGCCCATGCATTGCTGTATTCATCACATTTTGTAGTAAATCAAATATATCAAATTGCAAGGTGCAACTATACACATCTCTCCTTAAAGTAAAACCTATTTAGATCTGTCTCGAGAGATGAAAAGCTGTGCTAGAGCCACGGATTACTATGGCTCATTAAAATAATTTAAATTGAATAAATACCTGAGAAGATTAATTTTTCAGCCAGAGATCTAGAGAAGCCCAAGCACCGAGCTGATACAAATCAAATCCCAAACACCTGCACCTGAAGCCATCTGGAATGCCGATGGGGACATACCCCTCTCTGGCAGGTGCAAGTGAAGCGTGCTATTCCTACAGACAGAGCATGGCTTAACGTCTGCTGGGATATATTCTGCCTGTTTTGTGAGCTGTTAAAAACGTCTGCAAATGCCTCAGTAGTTCATGTAGTGGCCTTTATAATTCTTATTTTTAATCATTCAGAAAAAGAATTGCTGAAACACAACTCAGCAACATTATGACTCCAAACAAGTTCTTGCTGATTTCCGTGACTCACGCAGCATTACAAGAATTCCTCTGTTCTTCCAGTGACTACAGGTTTACACATCATACGGTATTTGTGGGTTTTTCTGCCAGTGCATCTAGTGTAACAACAAAGTTGTTAATTCAGCTAGGTGGGGTATGTTTTCACTTGTTCTGTGAATTAAATACTTGAAGTGTTGGGTTTTTTCAGTGCAGTTTTGTACATTCTCAGACAATCAAAACAGTTCCATTAGTATCATGTTCAATAATTCTCGCAAGTCTTTTTTCTTCTTATCTTTTTTTGAGGAGTTTGGGGGCTTTACAGAGGAAGCAGGAGCAAGGACAGAGAGGCTTAGTTAGATTTATCTACACAAGAACTGAAATAATTGTAGCTTCAAAGAAGATGAGCACTTTCCCTCCCCGTTTGTTTTTCTCCAAGTCTCAATGGGAGCAATTCCCCACAGCCCGCTGGTGTGTTCCACCCCGGGGCTGGAATCACAGCTCCCCATTCAGGTACCGTTGGCAAAGGCACAGACATCCCAGAACTTCCAAGAGCACCGTCACAAGAACTTAAAATGGCTCCAAAAACTCTCCACACAGTTTTGATAACCTAGCTTTGGATCAGACTGTTGTTTTCATGGTTCTTAAAGGAAAAAAAATTAAATCACACAGGAACTAAGATGGACACAGCAAACTCTTAGAGGTTTGTAAAAATGAAGCCAGGTTAATTATATCGTTACACGTGGCATCTTGGGTGCCAGTGTAGAAAGAATACAGATTACAAATAGGTTTTGGTCTGCTTAAAGGACTTTAACACGAGCACGCCGAGAAGCTGTGAGAATCTGCAGTAGTTCAGCATGAAGTCTTAATTCCTGCGCATAACCCAGGGGTGCCAAAGAGAATCTTAATTCAGATGTATTCTGTGTATCCTTATCTTTTGGGAAGGGGGTGCACACAGCTCCTCCCTGAAATATTTATCAGTCTCTCTCTCACTATCTTTTTTCTTAAAATAGATATACTCTCAAACAGGAAAAGGTTGGTTGGTTTGTTTAGTGGGTGGTCTTTTGGTGTGTGTTTTTTTCTTTTGGTGGGGTTTTTGTGGGTCGGTTGGTTTGTTAAATACGGGGCAGTTCAGGATCGCAGCCTGGGCCGTCCCTGCTCAGCCACGGGCAGAAGTGTCAGAACCAGCTAGGGATGCTGCTGTGGTTATGTGGGATTCCTGCGTCTGAAGAAGAAATGTAGTCTCTACATTTACGTAGTGAATGGTGAATGCATTCCCTACTAATCAATCAACTAGTCTGTACATTTGCAAAATTAATAATAAATTCATTCCTTACTAATTAATCAGAGGTAAACTCTACAACTCCTTCCTGTTTCTTATTTACATTCAACAAAATAGTCTCATTTGAAACCACGAGGCATCTCATTTTTTTACCTCCCGTGCCCTCTGAGGCCCACACAGACTCCTCCATCCCACTGGCTGATGAAACACGCTGATGAAGCCGGCAGCGCCGGAGTGAGCCCATGGGCACAAACAGAGACTTAAGCCGCTCAGCCAGGCAGCGGAGTAACAGGAAGGTTTTTAACACTGTCTTTAAAATTACCGTAATCAGGTAACGCAAACATGCAACATTCATTTTCAGTTCAATACTGACCTTTTTTGCTAAACTTCTATTTATATTCAGAACATGAAACAAGACTATTCTATATCCCTTTGCAGGGCATGCATGCAAGTTTTGGAGGCACTCTTATGGAAACCAAATATCTACTGGTGTAACATCCCCTGCTCTAGGCCACCTGTGCTCTAACAGGAAGCACACGGTCAGCCTCCCTGCTTCCTTCCCTCTTTCCAGCTGCACTACTCCAAAACCCTCGGGGTTCCACGGAACGTACTCTGCATTTGTTCTTGCTGTGAGTTGAGAAATCACCCCTGGCACCTTGAGAAAAGCCATGGTTGTGCAGGCAGCTGTGATCAGGTCACGCTCCCAGGTAGTGGTGAACCTTTGGGTGATTTCCAGCCTGTGAAGCCCAGCAGCATTCCGCTGGCAGACTGGCTCGGGAGCTGACGAGCTGTACGGCCATTAGAACAGACAAGGCAAGTGGTGTCCTTAGGGGATTATGGAAAACAGAATATTCAATAAACGTGTACTCATTCAAAAATACAAGCCTCCTGGAGTTCACCTGAAGTCTCCTAAAAGCACTCAGGATGTAAATGGTAGATTTTCTGAATAGCTGGATAAGGCAGCTGTTTAGTTGTATATAACAAAAATTATTAGTTCTAGAGTTCTCCTGAACTCCGCAGAACACAAGAGTTAGCTCACAGGCAGCTCTGAGCATTAATAGCTGAAGTATGCAACCAGATCTTTGTGGCCCCAGGAGGGCATCTGGAGCAAAAGGATCAGGATGAATAAAGTATCATTAAAATTGAAGCATAAGAACTCTGGAGCAGCCTAGGTTATACACCAACACAAGCTCTCCCTTTATCTGTTTTTATAGATAAAATGTAACAGTTCTCGTTAAGAAAAGGTTTCTGGAACATTTCCCCACTCAGTATTTAAGATGCAGTTCTTCCAGCGCTGATTCTGGCATTTGCGAAGTGTCCCTGAAAGAGGACGGGAGCAGCGATGCACGCCGTACCTGGCTGGACTGGAATCACCAGTTACCACCGCGGCTTCTCTGCGGGGCACCGCCACGCCCGGCCTCTGAGAAGCCAGGACTGAGCCCCCGCCAGCCGCGCGCAGGAGGTTCTACCTACACAGCAAACCGCTCAGGCAGGATGGCTAAGGATTAACTTTTGGGTAAAGATTAAACCAAGTCGTATTTTTAGCACACTATGGAGGAGTGATTTTTTTGTTCAATGTTAAAAATCTCCTGAAATGTCACTGCTCAGGTAAAAATACAAACATTGAAACTCAACTAGCAACAAATATTTCTGTCCACTGCCAGGGTGTCCATGGGAACACGTGGGAGGGACAACACATCACCAGAAGCTCAGCTGTTATTAACAAGTGCATTCACTTCTCTGAAGCCCATGCTTCCTGCTCCGAACAGCTGGGAGGCTCACGGAAACCAGTCCTTTGCAATTGCATCCGTTTGTTTGGGGGGCTTGGTAGAGTGACCATGGGTCTGATGATTAGCATAAAGCGTTAATTCCGGCCTCTGCGCCCATTTAGGACATTTCAGTTCCAACAGCTGGAAGCTGTTATAAATCAAAACCCCAAAGTTTGGATAAGAGATGTTGTTATAAGAATCTGTTTTTAGAATCTGGATAACAAGCCATCACATAGGAAACCACTAAACAATCTAACAACACAGATAATAGGGTTTTCACTGGTTTCCCAGCTCAAACATTTACTTAGCTACCAAGACAATAACGCGTTAGCAGCAGTCTCGTGAGACAAGAAACACACTGCTTAAAAAAGTGCAACACAACCCTGGTGTGCTGCCAGTGGTTTAACGGGGGACTTTCACAGAAACATTGCAGCTTTGAGAAACACTCAGTCTCCGGAACATGTTCACATCAGTACGGAGATGTGAAACCTATTCAGGTTTCTCCCCATCTGTATAAAAAGCCCTTTCACTTAAATATTCCTCCCCTCCCCCATTTTCATTCAGCTTCCTCTTTGCTTAAATAGTAGCATTTTCTTCCCAGGTTTGGTATCGTATCTCATTCCTCAAAATGTCTTATTTAAATTATGGATTTGAAGTTTCATTAAAAAAGGCATTTAGCTTAACTGGGCAACCAGGTGCAAAATCATTGTTCTTCAAAACAGTTTTTAGCCTCAGGAATAATGTTTATCTATCAAGTATTATCTATTAAATAAGGTTTACCTATCAAGTACTATCTATCTAACAGCAATAGCAGAGGATGCAAATTCCACTCCATTCAATTGTTCTAAGCCTCCCCTAAAATCTGATGATAAAAATTTAAATGGAGACTGCTAGAAGGGGTCTCCTGTACATCGTTGTAGGAAACAGCCCAGCTGTGGGAAGCGACAGTTGCTACTGCTTTGTCTTTCCAAAACCTTTCCCTTTGCTAAGGCATCAATGGTGAACTTTCAAATTTGTTTGACAATTCAGAATTTCAGCTGTGTTCGCCAAAAATAAATCCTGCTAAACAAGTAGTTACTTGTCATTTCTAAATGCAGTATGCTAGAGCAATATTAGAAACTCAAATAACTTCTACATAATTTCCCTCTCTGACACAGCATATAAAGAAATATAAATGGCTTCATAAATGTTTAGTGGACTTAAAATGTCCCCAGTCCATATTTCCTCCTGTTTCATGCTGCAAACGTACCAGGCCCACTTCTCCTTCTGTCTCCTTCAGGTGGCTAGGAAGTGTCCCAGAACGCTGCGATGCGGTCCAGCTTGCCTTTCCCAAGCCAGACAGCTTTGGTTTGCCTTTCCCCTAGGGCGAGGCACCCACAGCCACCACACTAATTTCATTCTCTCTGCGATTCAAGGAATTGAACGCAAGGCGATTTTATAGTGGTGAAGCTCTTACCTCTTCTTCTTGGTGATGATGAGAACGTCATTAAAGAGGAAGAAGTACACCTGCTGTTTAGAAGTTCTTTTAGAAAAGAGTCCAGTGTCTTCTACATATGCTGTTAATTCGCCCCTTTTCACTAACCACCGTGAAGAGGAAACCAATGGAAAGGGCTACAAAGCAAGAATAGAACATTTTAATGCTTCAGAAGTAGAGATTTTTAGAAATCAGGCAACAATACTGTATATCTTGGGGAAAACGCTTGAATAAACTCAAAGCTCAGATCACAAGCACAAAACAGAGGTTATGGAGGTTTAAAGTACCTTCATCTTTCGTGTAACACACAAGTAATGGCCTGCAAATACCTGAAGATCACTCGTGTGCGAGACAGAATTGCTCACCCAAGATAAAAATGAACAGACTTGACTGGTCATGCTTGGGGTGGAACGGACAATGCGAGATCTCCTAAGCAGATTAAGAGACAGACAGCTGTCTTCCAGGAACACGTACGTTTTTGCAGAGGAAGCAACCATTCTTTAAGCATGTACTAACACTGCATTTTCCTCTAGATACCTCACAGCTTTTCCACCTCCACAGTCAGAAAGAAGAGCTTCAGCTTCTCTCAGAGATGAGGGTACTGCACACGGCGTTTCACCGCATCCCTAAGGCCAGATAAAATCATGCTGTGCCTTCTTTCTGATGGCATGCTCTGTACCACGTGCAGAATTTTAAAAAGGTAAAATCTTAACAGAGAAATACACTGCACAATCCACTCTGAAGTATTGTGTGAGTATGTTAAAGCAGGCATACACAGATGTGGAGACAGCATACCAGATCAGCTTGGCCCCAGTGCAGCGCCGAGCATCGTTACTCAGACATGCAGGATACGCAGAGGGTTTTCGGTGAAAAAGGTAATGAGGAATGCCGGAAGCTTAGCAGTCAGGTGTGGTAACATCCATTTTCTGCTCTAAGTAAACCCCATTTTCTGCTCTAAGTAAACTAAGTAAACAGGGCAGCTCTGCGTGTAACACAGTACGTGAGCTGTAGGGGTTGAGTGAGCCAACCATTTTAATGCCACATCAGCAATAGGTTGGTTCTGACATCGTAAATTCACCAGTGGTTTGAAGGACACACCTGAAAGTTTTGAGTTTTTACATCTCTCTGGGTATCCACTTACGAAAGGCCGTATTAACAAATAGCTGTCCTTCCTCAGGATGAGCTTCAGCTCCCCCCACTGCCTTGATCCCAAGTGAAATAATCCCATTTTTGTTTCGACTTTCAATGTAACTGGCTTTGTGCTTATCAAACTTCCCCACTTTCTTTTCTGTTGTTCAAATTAATTATCAGTCTTGCGTGATTACACTAATGAAGACAACTGCTTCCCCCCCACCCCCATAAAGCACCTTTCACATGCTTGTTAAAAAAAAAAGTTTCTTCATTCAGCTTGCCAGCTGTCATCCTCATTCTGCATGGGCTGTCTGTGTGTATCTGCCCTTTCCTGAGCGAACTTGTCGACGCCTGCCCCGCAGTACCATGCCAAAACCAACGCACAGCGCTTTGGCTGATCTTGCTCTGGAAGAACAAGGTATTAACTCCCCGATTTTACATGCAGTCAACCTTTCTGGTGCTGAAGATGAAGAGTTTAAGAATAAAGTTTCTGAATCTTAATTAAAAATTAAATTCTACAGATTAATCATGGACAAAAGTGACATAATATTTGAGTAGCTTCTCTGGTATTCCCATGAAATGCTCTACAGTTACATCTAACAAAATAATAAAGTTAAACAAAAATCCCAACACGCTCTGAAGTTGAGCAAGAACAGAAATAGTTTACCTAATTTAGAATGGTTGTAAAACAGAATTACAGCACCATGATGATTGTTTTACAGACAAAAAGTACTGGAAAGATTTCTATGTGAGGACGAACGAAAAATTCCTCTCATCTATGCTCCAAGTGAGTTCATCACATTTTCTTAATTGATTATATTCCAGAGGCAGCTTTTTACTTTCTTATTAATTTTTCCTTAATTGCCAAAAGCGTTCATCACGTATACCATCTCCTTTCCATGTAAAACAAGCTGTCAGAGCTTAAATGTACTGAAGCTGGGCCAAAGCAGCCTTCTGCAGGCCAGCTGGCAAGCTCTAAACCACAGATAAGGTCCGCGCCACTAAGGGGTTCTATGTGAGATACACACAGGAAAAAACCACTCAGTAATTACAGAAACAAAGTCCCACGAGTCGCCGTTACTCCCATGGAACTATGGAGAGCCACACGTACAGGGAGGAATTGCGCAGGGCCTCTCGCAGCTGCAGCGTCGGGATGGAGAGCCCACAGCACCCTCCTCCCACGGGAAAGTAAGGGACCCCAACCCATTTCAGCACTGGAACACCGTCAGGTACTTCTGCAGGTCTGACAGCTGAGCGACGCCGCAAAGCGGTTGCCCTTGGACGTCAGACTCCAAAACTCTGTTCTAGACTCCAGAGTCTTGGGACTGCTACCCACCACTGTTAGCAAGTGAAGGGAGGTCACTTCTTAAGAGATGGTTTATTTATTTTGCTGTTATAAGTAAATATTTTTATTAGTCTCAGTTCACACTTCAGACAAGAACCATGGCTGGCCATGAACCTTTCAAACTTAACGTGTAGTCAAAACTATTCGTATGCGACATGATTTATGGTCAGAAGTATCACCATCATACCTTGATTTTAAATTCCAGTTGGGAGTTAATTGTGTACA
>JAAGAY010003216.1:0-30756 GCA_011801015.1 Ardeotis arabs
CGGGAGAGCTCCCCGCCCGCGCCCGCCGCCGCTCGGAGCCGCCGCCGCGCCCGGAGCCGCCGCCGGCGGCAGCAGCAGCGCGGAGCGCCCGGAGGAGCCGCCCGGAGCCGGCGGGGTGCGCGGGGCTGCGCGGGCGGGCGGGCAGCGGCCGCGATCCCCACCGGCACCGGTCACAGGGTGCACACGCCCCGTCCGCGCCCCTCCGCGGCAGCGCCGGGGGCTCTTCCTCCTCCTCCTCCTCCTCCGATACAAAGCTGCTCGGGAAATGGCATTTCTCCCCGGAGCCACAGTCAAAAGCAATTTTCCGTCTTTATTTTTATTTTTAAATATTTTTTTACGCCTTTCCTGGTGAAAAAGAATTAATTACCTAAATACATACAATTTTTTTTTTTTTTTTTGGTGTGTGCGTGCGTGTGTGTGGAAGCACCGGGCTCCCGCGATCGCTGTCTGAATGAAACTACGTAAATGCCTCTGTCTGTACGTTGCACTGGAGGGAAAACCGGAGCATTTCTGCGAGAGCTTGGATTCAGATGTGGTTCAGCTGGTCTCCAGGATTTTCCGTCTCTTTGGGGTTGTTCGCCTTCCCGCGGCTGCGACGCGGGATTTTCTGAGCTTTGACACATCTTTGGAGATGTCTGTTAAACAGGAGTCTGGGAAAAAACATTCGAAATCGTAGAGATTTTTTTGTGTGTGTGTTCCTTTCCCATCCCCTTGGTGACTTGAAGCATCAAAGCGGCCAGAACTTAACGTTTCTGAAGACTTGTGATGTTTGGGTTTTGTTGTTGCTATTTTTTTTTTAAAGGAAACTTGACAGAGGAACATATTTATAGTCCAAGTAAGTACTTTACAGAGGAAATTTAGTTTGTGTAACTTAACAAAAAAAAAGCAAAAAAAAAAGCAGTGTTGAGATTTCTAGCTTAAAGTGTGTTGGATTAACGTTCATCCAAGGCTGCTTAGCGAATCGTATTGAATTGCAGTTTTGACGGTGCGTGTTTGTCCGCTCCTTCGTGTCCGTGGTAGTTCAGCACCTAGGGGAAAGTGCACCTGATTTTGAATTGGTATAATATTTTTTAAGATGTATTCCAACACCGAGGAGGAAATGGTCCTAAAGTAAATTTCTAATAAGTAATAAGTGTGCACCTGGAAGTAAAGTATTTACAGCATTTTAATCCCTATTTATACCGTGCATCTCAAACCGAGGAGGCAACACAGAGAAGACAAAAGTACCTCCGAGACCCTGAGAACTCCCCCACACCACCATGAATGAAACCGTGCCCTATACCGTAACTGGATTATAATTTTTTTTGGTGTTATTAATTTTATTATTGGCTGCTTTACTTTTTTGGGTTCATCCTGCTCCTCTTCTTCCTCTCTCCCTTCCTCTTGCTGCTTCTTCTTGGGAATTATGGCTCATCTGGGGAGAAGAGGCTACGATAACCGGGAGATAGTGCTGAAGTACATCCACTATAAACTCTCGCAGAGGGGATACGACTGGGCTGCCGGCGAGGACAGGGCACCCCTGCCTCCGGGTCTCTCTCCTCCTGCTGATGCTGCTGCGGTTGCTGCTGCTGCTGCTGCTGGGACTTCCTCTGATCACACTGGGCTGGTATCTCCGCACCCCGAGCCCCCCGGCTCGGCTGCTGCTAGCCACGCGCCCCCGGCTGAGGGGCTGCGCCCCGTGCCCCAGGTCGTCCACCTCGCCTTACGCCAGGCGGGGGACGAGTTCTCCCGCCGCTACCAGAGGGACTTTGCCCAAATGTCCGGCCAGCTGCACCTGACACCCTTCACGGCCAGGGGCCGCTTCGTGGCGGTGGTGGAGGAGCTCTTTCGAGATGGGGTTAACTGGGGCAGGATTGTGGCCTTCTTCGAGTTTGGCGGCGTGATGTGCGTGGAGAGCGTCAACCGAGAGATGTCTCCACTGGTGGACAGCATCGCTGCCTGGATGACCGAGTACCTGAACCGGCACCTGCACAACTGGATCCAGGACAACGGAGGCTGGGTACGTCCCTCGATTGCTTGTTCCCGGCTCTGGCCCATGGCTGGTGGGGCTGCAAGGTGCGCAGTGCCCGGGGGGTTGCACGCGTGTTATGGGGAGCAAAAGGTGTGCCGGGGGGCATCTGCGCTGGCCTGTGCTGAGGCAACGTAGGCCTTTTGCCAGCTGCTGAGTTTCACCTTGCCGTGGGATTACGGTGGGGTGATTTGGGGTGGGGGCAGCAGCTATGGCTTGGGAGCGAAAAGGATGAGCACCGCACCTTCTTCATCAGCCGCCTCCGCTCTCTACCCCCATCCACCCTTGCCTGATGGCAGCACCAGCACTGGTCAAGGCAGAGTCCCGCAGCAGGGTGGGAAGGGGCAGCAGAGACACCCGTCCAGCTGTTGGGGTAGCAGGGACCACGTGCGTGTGTATGTGTGTACATGCGTGCAGGCATCCCTGCCCATCGGGGGTGACGCGCCAGGCAGGAGCACGACAGAACGCGGTGCTACGGGCGGGCAGGTGGCTGTGGGTGCCAGCATCTACAGCTGCGGTGGCAACAGGGTTTTACAGTGTAGGATATGTCTAGCGTGAAAAATCTGTCTTTGTCTCGAGATGAAACAAAGGTGCCAGGAGCCACATCTGTGTGATTGTTCTGGAAAATGAGTATTTGCTGTCGTCCGACGGGTGACTGTGTTTCTAGGGTAGAGATCACCCCTGGCTGGGGCTGGCTTCAGCATCATCCAGAAAGGGAAGATTTCCACTTGTGGAAAATGGACAGCTTTTACACTGGTAGTCAATCAAAAGCTTTTCCCTTTTTCTCCCTCTCTGGTTCCAAAATAAACAACCACATCGAAATTGGAAGGGTATCTCTTTCCTTTTTTCCTGTATTAATTGATATCCTGTAACAAAATGTGGTCCCAGCCGCTCTCCCGCAAACCAAACCTGTTGTATGTGTAAAGCTTATGATACGAATGTGTCAGGGGAAGAAACAGTTAAGAGTTATACTGAAGAAGAAACTTTATGTGTGGGCTGAGAGCTGACCGAAGTCACCTGGAAATGGAGGTCTGCTAGGTAGAAGACCGTCGATTTTGGGTCCGGTCCCCTGTGAGATGCAACCAGAGCGCTGACTCAATGACACAGCACACCTTTAAGAGGCGCATGTAAAGGAATGTAAGGTACAGTGTAAGTTTCCCAGTTAACATGGTTTGCGAGCCTGGTGTTTGCGAAGCATTGCCACGTTAAATTCTCAGCATTTGGTCTCTTGCTAAGTCAGCGTTAGGCTCAGTGATGTACCGCCTGCATCGACCTTCTCTGTTGAAACGTGATGTTTGCCTTCCCGCTGCTGAACCCCCCTGACTAAAGGGTATATCTGTCCAGGGACCCAGAACACACCTACATGCTGCTGTGACAGAGGGACTGTGCCTTGGGGGCCCTTTTCTCAGCAGGAATCCGCATTGCGCACCTCCCGGAGGAGTGCTGCGGATCCCTGGCTATGGGTCACGGAGGCAGGATTGTTCTCCTGCTCTCCCCCCATGAAGAGAAAAAAAATTCAAGATTCATGGGGCCAGAAGGGGGAGCAAAAAATGTGTGTGTGTGTGTATGTCTGTGTATGTATATACATATATGTATGTACACACAAATATGCATACATATACAGACACACACACAAATATATATATATACACACACACATATAAAATGATTCCAGTGCCTGGTGGTTGGGATCACACTTGGGAAAGGGATACTTATCCCCTGATCCCTTATTTCACGGATCACTGCAGAGGGTTTGTGGGTGTTTTTCTAAAAAAAAAAGATAACTGAGGGGAAAAAAACGATCGGGAAGTAGTTCAGGCTTTTGGAGACCTCAGCTGGTTAAAAGAGGAGCAGCTAAAGGGTTAGGGATTTTGCGATCACGCTGCTGGGTTGAGATGCCTAACTTGTGCGTAAGTCCCTGCTCAGGCTGGAAGCCCTTTTGCGGAGCTGGGGCCCTCGGTTTGCTCCAGAGCCAGTGAAGTCATTCTGTTGACTCCAGTGAGCTCTGGATCAAATCCGTAAGCACGCTGGAGATGTATTGTCCTGTGGGTGTATTGTGTAAAGAGAAATGTACATAATGAATAAAACTGGGAACATGAAAAGACAGGTGTTACTGGGCGTGATTGGCCAGATGAGGTGAGCGCTGGAGCTGTTTCTCAACAGTTGGACATACAAGAAGCTCGGACTATAAACACTGACTGCCTTTGAAAGGAAAAGATGCTTCTTGTTGATGGCCGTTTAGTTGAGGTTTCCTGTAAACAAAAGCTCTAGGGTTTGGATGCACGGAGGCCATTCACTGCTGCGTGTTATTTGTGACGTACACGTGGAGGAAGATGTGCAAAATATTACCCCAGGGTGGCTTTTGCCTGTCTGTCCAGTAAATGGCTGGTACCCTTGAGCCATGGGATTGTTAAACACCAGCAGAACCTTCTAGCTGGTTCCAAAGAGCAAAAGACTAACATGAAGTTGCAAACGCAGCTTTTAGGATCCTCTCTTGAGGCAGAAGAAATGAAGGATGGCATGGGGCGGTGGATTTTTCTTTTTTTCTAGCTGTCAGGATCTGTCAGTGGAAAAGGATGCTTTAATAGATGCATTCAGTCTTCAGTTTGGCACTTGCACCATACCCCACGCCCAAGCCTTATTAAAGCGTCACAAATGGCTCTTCCGAAGTAGCTGATCACCATGTAGGTGGTGACATGTCGTCGGACCTCAGCACTGCTGCCTACAAGACCTCCCCATCACCCAGGTTGCTGCAACAAGCAGGAGTGGCGGCTGTTGTAGCCTTCTCCTCCTTCATGTTGTGTCTCCCTGGCACTTTGTGGAGTGATAAGTTTATTAGGGGCTGTGTAGCAGTAGAGAAGAGAGCGTCGGAGCATAGGAGTTAGTCATGAGTGTACGTCACACAGCGAGTAAGCTGGACAGCGTGTGCTTTGAGTCTGTTGTATGGGCCTATGTCTTATGCTCAGGTCTGAAGTTTGGTTGACACGTCTGTCTTCTTCATCTATTTGGTTTGAATCAGTTCTGTAAGTTGGCAATGTATTTTGCAGGACACGATTTCTTCATATTGGAAGGAAAACAAGGAAGGAAGCATATGGAAGGGCAAGTTGGAAGGGGATGTAGCTGGTGGAGTATAAATTTTAGGCATTAGACATCGCTGTTAATGGTGTCTGGGCATTGTTAATACCCTTACAACACACAGAGTTGTGGGTTTGTTCAAAACTTAGAAAAAGCTTAGATGGGGACTGCCTTCACCGGGGCTATATTATTAGCTTGTGGTTCTAGTGGCAAATAAATGCAGCTTTCAAAGATTTTCACGTAGGCCAGGATACCACAATATTGTACTTTGGCCTGATAACATCTTAATTGTGTTACAAAAGAAATAAGAGGAGAACCAGCTCATCTCTGCAATTTCATGGTATTTGGTGTAATGTGTGCTCTCTGATTGACAACTTAATGGCTTCATGTCATTTCTGAGAGCCTGGTGTTTGAGCTGCAGAAGGACTGGCTTGGCAGCGGGCTGTCACACTTGGTGACTTTTGACGTAGGGAACACTGAATGTGATGCATTCGGTGTGGGGGAAATAACTGTGTTTCTCTTGCAGTGACGGGTTCCCTCTTTGGGCACGCATGAGAACTATAGAAGGAGACACAGGCACCATCATATACCTGTAGACAAGTACATTTTTGATGTAAAGAATGTAAAGAAGCCCAGGTGAGAGAAGCAGCGTCGTGTTGAAAATGCAGCCAAGAAAGCGTCATTTTAAATGATGGTATTTTTGTGTGATAGTCGTGCATTTTTGTCTGATTCTGTTCTTTTATTGCAGTTCTTTATTCTGTTCAAGAGTTAAGGCCAGGTATAGGGAAGGATTTATATGTCTGAAGTGGACCTTTGGTGGAATATAAGCGTGTGCGTCCTCTGAGTGCCTGCCTAGCCAGAATGGTGGCAGAAGTCCCCGGCTTCCCACTGTTCCTCTCCCAAGGCAGCCAGGAGCTGCCCCCACCTTGAGAGAGGCGAGCTGCTTGGCACACTACTGGGGGACACCGTGCCCAAGAACCTCCATGTCCCGAACCTGGCAGGCATCCTCTGGCCTGGCTGTTGTCACTCACGTGCCATCTTCACACACAAACACAACTGGGGAGAAGCCCCCACTTTTCCTGATGGCTCCTTGGTTAAGGCCTCTCCAGAGGTAATGGGAGGTTTGCCTGCAAGACCATCTCCAGGCTGGGGCTGGGGGGGTTTACACCTGCATCTCTGACATCTCGGGAGGCTTCACCTGCCACATGGCTGCTGGTTTTGCTGAGGTGTCCTTCCCTTTGGCAACAGGTCTTCTCCTTCTGCAGGGGTGAGATTTCATTTGGCGGAGGAGGAAGAACCGCGGGTGTCTAATTTCTGCTGTCCAACGTGTTTTCTCAGGTGGCTGTCTACAGCCGAATGCATAAATGTTTCTTGGACCAGCAACTAGACCCTGGGTTTCCCTCCTCCTGGCTTGACTGCCCTAATCACCAAGCTTCCTCTTTTTTTTTTTCTTTTTTTTTCCTAGTAAATCATTAATTCTTGTTTCTCAGTGGCATGCCTTGGAAAGGAAAGTGCGGAGAGTCGCTGTGCCCCACGACAGTCCATAGCTGTCTCATGAAGGCGAGGGATGGCAGATGCGTCTGCCTCCGGGACAGTGCTAGAGGTCAGGGATATCAGTGTGACGCAGGGGCCTTCCCGTGGTCCTGCGTGCGGCACCCACCAAAATCTCATCCCTTTCAGACTTTGGAGCTGGTCTCCCAGCAGCTCGGCCTGGCACCTGCCTGCGCAGCACGTTGCTTCTCTTGCAAGTCCTGAGCAAAAGCGGGATGGTGCCTTGCTTGGAGCCGGATGCCATGTGCTGGAGCAGAGGCACTTTGAATTTGGTTTTTTTTTTGCTGGTGACATGCGGCCTTGTAACGACTCAATCCCCAGTGGGGCTAACCCCAAGTCACTGTTTGACTGGTAAAAGGAAACTATCTGAAATCCACTCAGTTAAGTAAATGAATTGGCAGTTTCAAGTGTTACACCTTCTAGGTCCTTTGCCAGTTTTTGTGGCTTTGTGGGTTTATAATCGAATTCTCAAAATATTATCAAAATATTTTTCTTTTTGCTGTTGCTGAAGAGCGAGAAATTCATTCTGCGGAGGATCTGTGCTGAAGCAAGGAGTAGAAGTGCTAAGGCAGAAAGAGAAAATGATTGTGGTTCTCTAGTCCCTTTCGTTTATAATAGCTTTCTCTGTAACTTGCAAGAACGTTAGGTTGCGTATTTTTCTCAGAAGTCTCGTCTTTTTTTTTTAATATATGTATTGACCGTGACCTTTAAAATTTCAGAACCAGGGGTCTCAGTTATGGAGATGATGTCATTTGCCTTGATCTTGCAAAGAACTGTAAAGTTCAAACAGCAATCCTATTAAAAAGTTTTACTTTACTTTCAATATTGAGAAAGAAGTTAGTTCTGTGCCTGCATCAACACAGGCCTCTCTCAAGCTGCTGCGTTAGCTCTGCTGGGAAGTAAGTAGCTTAGGTTTTCGAGTATGTAGCTTGAAATTCGGAGCCGGTAATCCATGAAGAAAATCCAGCTGAATTTTTCTGCCAAGGCACAAGCGTTTCTCTGATGGCAAAGCAGGGCTCTAGCAGGAGAATCACAAGACCTATGCAATGATGTGTGAAATTGTATGTGGAGCAGAAGCATTTTCTCAGCAGCCAGATACCAGGGCCTGGGCTTCCTAAGCCGGTATGGAACTTTGTACTGCATTGCTGGCAAAAATTAAGCCCTTGCACCCAATACAGGCCTTGCTGACCAGAGGGTCATCTTTCAATCGGTTAAGGTCCGTTGGACCTGGGATGTTGGAAGGAGGTGGATGTGGAAATGGGAGTGGCACTTGGGTGTCACTCTGAAACCTCTGCTGTGGTTTTGATCTCATGTGATGGTTTGTGCCTGGCGCACTGGTGAGCCACCCTCACGCTCTGCTGTCGCCACCAAGGGATGCCAAGCACAGGGCTTGGGGCAGGACTGGCCAAAGTGGCGGCTCTCTGTACGCCGCTCTGCTTACTAGCACAAGCTACCAGCAATCTTGCTATGTCCTTATCTTCCCTCTCGCTCCACAGCTGCCTCACAGGGCCAGCCCGCACTGTTTTAGCATCATGGTCCTGCCCCAGTGAGGCAGTGGGCGCTCACTCCTGGCCTGGGGTTTTGGAAGCCCCAGACTGAGTGAGCAGTCTTGGCAGTTGAGCAGCCGCAGCTAAAAAACTACGTGATAGGTCTGATTAAATAACAAATCTCCTGTGGCAAAGTGAATTTTTATTATTTTTTGGCTATTGCATTTCCATCCCTTTTAGCAACCGGGACGCTGGCTGGGCATGCTCCTCGCTCCCATCGCATGCACGCTTGTATTTGGCGGCTCTCTGGTTCTTTGCCTGTTTCATCTTCCTGCTTCATGGAGGGCTGGCAGTCCCCGGCTGCCCACAGGCCTTTCTGACTGTCCCTTTCCACCACCACTGCTGGTGCATCTGGGACCATCGGGTCCCAGACTCAGTCCTGGGTGCTTCCAGGTCTGGCCCTGCCCAGCTCCCTCCCTGGCCTGTTTTATTTTCCTCCATGCCCTTGGGAGGGTGGAGCCTGCCCCTGTTTGGTTTGTTGGTTTTTTAAAAAATAGTTTATTTATGAGTACCTTGTGGCTACTCCCGTACCTGCTGATTTAGTAATAATGATAACACTTGTTACTCGGTGGCAGCAAAATACTGATTATTTCTGAGGGCAGTACCGGCCTGTTTTATTTTCCATTTCATATGTAATAATAGGACGGATGAAGGTGTGCAGTGCCATAAATCTTCTCTTCCCTAGCAGGATAACATCCAGGCCTTCTTGGCAAACACGAATGCTGATGACAGATTTGAGGGATTTTTATTTTACTCTGGCTTTTGGTCTCATTAACAATCTGATGGCTTTTTTTTTTTTTTGGCTCCTGAAAGACTGAGAAATGGGGTAACTTTTCCAAATGCATCTAGAAGTCTGGGGTTTATTTTCTGTTATTTTATCCAAATGTTAATTTTCTATCATAACTATTGCTGCTAAGTCCCTTGCAAGTTTCTGGATTTTACAGTTAATGAGTAAGAAAACAAATCTGATTTTAGAAAGTGTTGCCGTTGACTTCAATAGGAACAGGAAGAGGCACTTAATTGGACAATTGTAGGTATGTTTACTTTGTATATGTGGCAAGAAAACTGAGATCAAATGAAAAAGCCACAGGTTTTCAATTAATAGAGAAAACCAGCCTTTTCTGCAACGCATGATTAACCTTTGGGAGCTGTTTTCATGGGAGAGCTGTGAGCGGAAGTACAAAGTTGCATTCAGGAAAGGTCTAGGTATTTATAAGGGTAAGGAAAACATCTGTACTTGGTTCAAATAAAATTGCTTGGAAGGGCAGTCATACACCTTGATGAAACGGGGTACATTTAACATCAGCTGCTGAAGTATGATCCCCAGGTGCTGCGGGTAGACCTTTCTCTGGGGAATGCTATTTTGAAATTATCTACTACATTGCTTCTTCCCCGGAGCACCTGGTGCTGGTCGGTGACCGGGGATACTGGGAGAGATGCACTGCCAGTCTCATCCAGCCAGGGAAAATTTCTTACTTCTGCATGTGTTTTGGAAAAGGAAAGGTAGTTGTAAATGTGCTTGTTGTGCAGCTAAGAGCAGTTGCATCACTGGATTTACTCCTGCGCGGACTGAAGATCTGTTACGAATGGCCACCTTTAGGGTGGTTAAAAGAAACAGTCAGCATCCTTCAGTGCACATATCATTTTATTGCTATTTTATTGGAGCATAAAAAGGATGATTTAACTTTGTTGATTGAAAAGGCAACTCAGTGGGTTTCAGGGTACTTACATGAGTAATTTATATACATGGGCCAGGTACAATAAAAAAGAAAAGGCCCCATTTTTCCCACCTAGTGATTGCAAGAGGCTGTTGCACAGTTGTTTGAGAAAGCAACTGAGAGTCAAAACATAACTTCCTCTTCTTGGCTCTAGTACTCAGTACACGATAGGATATGGGGCAAATCATTAGTATCTCTCTTTTTCAGTTAACCCAGATATGAAATGGGTATTCTTGCTAGCTCTACAGCATACCAGGTCTGGGAAACTTATTGTTGCCCACCACACTATCATGAGTTGGGCTAATGGGTTTTTTTAATCAGAAAAAAAGTCATGCAAGGTACAATACTGAGCAAAATGTATGTCATGGTAATTTGGGCCTTAGCTGTAGCATTGTATCTTGTCATTGCTGGAGCTCGCTAGCCTGGGAAAGAGGAAAGTGAGTCAGATTCTGAAGCTGCTTGGAGGCGAGATTTAAGTGGAGAGGGGAGGTAGAAGAAAGAAAGAAAAAAAGTGAAATGGAAATTCGGCTTAAACTTTTTCAGCTCCGCTGTTCGGATGTGTTTAGCAATGCTTGTGATGGAAACAGATTAAATAGATCAGTTTCAGGTGTTGGTTTCTGGTTTTTATTTAGGAAAAGGGTGAGAAATGTCAACTGCCAATGTTAGTGTTTTCCTTTATGTATCAGCACAGTTCATCAGGCGTTTCATGAAGGAAATTGTCCTTCCTTTTCCATTCCCACCATATGTAAAAGCTGTCTGTGGCACTTCAGGGGAAGGAGCTGTACTACACGCACCTGTAAGAAGTATCTTCATGCACACGTATTCTTTTGCTTCCACTCACAAGCTTCATTCAGTGTTCAGATACAGGCAGAAAAAGCAATTTTAAAACTCAAAAAAAAAAAAAGAGTAGTAATCAAGCCTTTGGGCATGATCGTGAGGTTGAAGTTACTTTTAACTGTCTTGCAGAACTGAGGCTTAGGGGACAAAATTCCTGTTGCATGCTCTGGGGAGACTTGCGTGAGTCACTGAAAATCAGGATAGGTCCTTGGACGGGAGGCCAGTGAAACACCTCCCTCTGCGGTACAGGACAGTACTGTAAGTGTGTCTTTGCGATGGAATAACTACTGCCAACTTTGTCTCTAAAGGAAAGAACTCCTTTCTTAAAAAAACTCCATCATGTGTTCAGACCGTGTATTATAAAATGTAGGAGAGGACCCTATTTCTAATCTTTTTTCTAAAGAAAAAAGAATTAAAAAGAATTCAAAGGCAAATTCAAATACAGTAGTAAATGAGTTGGCATTTCCATTAGCAGAATAAGATGGTCAGTGTTGTAGATGAGTAAAATCTGTTGAACTTCTCAAGAATGTACGCACAGCTCAAGTAAAAAATGACATTATAAAAAAACCAAAGTAAAAACTCCCTCATTCGTAATAGAAGCAAATCCTGCATTGTGCTCCAAGCATCTGCAAATTTTAGTTAAGTAAGTTAGACATATCCAAAGCCCCTCTCCTGAAGTCGTCTGGCAAATCACAGTAAATCACGCTGTCTAAATATCTAATCCCCAGTCTGTTGCTGGATGCGAAAGGTCCCACATATAACTGAGAAGGAGGCCTAATGCCCGTATTATTTTTGGGTTCCAGCTTGACCTGTTCCTTTCTCTGTTGCCCAGATCTGCAATAAATAGCAGGGCTGTTGTGAAGCCTGGGTGAGGGAAAGGCTATCTTCCTTGAAGGGTGGGAGCATGGCAGCAGGGCATACTGGCAAGGGAGGAAATAAAACTGGTTGCTTGAAATGTCAGGTGGCAATCAAGGCTGCAAGTAAATGAGCCGGCCTGGAGTCTGTTCAGGCTTCTGCAGTAGCTCACAACTGTCTGCAAAAAATTCCTGCAGTATAAAATTTGCGTATTTGGCTCTGGACTGAATGTGTGAAATCCTCGCCTGACTAGAGTAAATATCTACTTTTTTCCAGTACAGATGCTAAAACCCATGGTATCTAGCTTCATATAGCAGTGAGCATGCAGGCAGACCCCAAAAAAAGATCTATAGAGCATCATGCAAAGTCTTGGTTGTAGTGAATGGTTAGGCATGTCTGTGCAGGGATGGAAAACTAAGGCGACGCTGCCTTGGGTTTTCCCTGGAGAAGAGTGCTCCTCAGCTTCCCCCGGCATCCTCGCTGTAAGGGGAACCTGGCCCAGGATGCTGCAAACGTCCCACGAGGACCACAGGCGACTTGCTAGAAATTGTCCCTGTTCAGCTTTGGCCAGTAAAGCCGTGTCTCAGCCCCAGGGGCAAGCTGATGAGTCTCTCTGGTGGTTTAGGGCCACGAGCCGGGGAGGTCCCCGCTCTGCTCGCCAGCCTGGGTGGCACAAGTGGTGGGGAAACCTGTCAAGGCATCTTTTCATACCTGTTTTTATCTCTGTTGAAGTTGATCATTTCGCAAGGGAATAGTGTATTTATTTTGCAAGCAACTGGAATTTTCTGCAATTTAAAAAAATTATTTTATTTTATTTTATTTTTCTGAACCCAACAAGAAGGATGCTTGGGGCATGGTAGCACATCCTGCAGGCTGGGACTTCTGTGGCAGTGTAATGGCCTGAAGGAAGAGACAGCACTGGCATGCTGTTAGGCTGTGTAAACTGGCTTAGGGTTTGTTTTAGAAAATTTGCTGTCTTTTTTTTTTTTTCCCTCTCTGCTCCCTTCTCTCCCCTTGCAGACACAAATACATCATTCTCGCAAATAAAACTGTTTAATTTTAATCACTGGCCTAGAGCGAAAACTGACGGTGAGAGAGGAGCTGTTTGGTTTGCAGTCGGTGACAGCTGGAATAAACTACCTGTTCCCGTGGAAGGGAGGGACAGCCAGCTTGTTTGGTTTTGAGGACGCTTTGATCCCGAAAGAAACTCCTCTCAGAAAAAAAAAAAAAGACAGGCTGGAACTGTGACAGTTTGATGTTACTGGCTGCTCTTTACACATAAGGCTCGAAGTATGATGGAGAAATACTGTGTGCAGACGCTGCTTGTCTCTGTAGTTCAGGTCCTTCTGTTGAGAGCAACTCCTCATCCTGAAAGGTCACTGTCACCAGCACCTTGTGAGAGACTCAGAGTCCAACTAAAATAAGTTTCCTGTGATCAAGGTCTCTACCAGGCTGGTTTGGCAAAAGCTCTTCGGTATAGCTAAATAGCCCAGGTTCTCAAAACCCTGCCTTGAAATGATGAAGGCTGAGTGATTAGATATTAAATAATTTTGCAATGACTAGTTTTACCTCTGGCTCCGTTAGAAAGTCAGCCTTCTTATTTTGACAGTTCTCAGAAGAAAATGGCAGCACTCCCATTTCCTTTCCTCCTCCCTCTGAGCCTGCTATCCTTTTTATTTCCATTTTTTTCCTTACAGGGCCTTTAGACAACATACAAATTATTATTAATAGGACCAGAACAATACTGCGTTCCCAGTGGGATCATTAGGGTCAAAGCCATCATGTGCCAGCCCTCCGTGTGCTACTAATTTTGTCCATGTCTGTCCCAAGGTTTGGAGGTCAGGCAGAAGGGGAGTGTGAAGCACAGACTCGAGTAGGACCTGTCTCTGCAGACCCCTGCCCCACAGCGAGCTCTGGCTGGGGTGTGCCTGGGGGCTCTCCTGACCACCCCCCCCCCCCCCCCCCCCCACAAGGCTGGTGCGTTACCAGGCACCGGCTCCTTGCTCGACCTCTCCTGCAACCTCATCAGAGGTCCCTCACAGGACACAAATCCTCCCCTGGGCAGAGACCTTGCAGACAGCTTCCCTCTCTCCCTTCCCTTCATGCTCCAGAGCATCGTCTTTGCGCTTGAGAAATAAGAAAGCACCAGGTGGCTCATTTTGACTTGAGCTCCCATTTGAAATCTGGGGATGCCCAGTAGTGAAAGGGTGGCCGCGGGGCTGGGCTTGCCAGAGGACGGCTGGCAGCCCTCACCCACCCTGAGCTTTGATATGGAGTCTCCAGACAGGGACAGGTTGGGGGAGCTGTGGAGAGGATGCTCTACCCCTACATCTCCCTCCCCTACCCCAGATCCTTCCTCCTGGAAACCCTGAGAGTCCTCCCGCAGAGTGACATGAGGGCAGTGACTGTTTTAGCATTGGATCTATGGATGACATGGACTGTCTGCCACAGCTCGAGGAAAGAGAAGGGGATTGCCGTCAGCCTTTGGCCTTGGACTAGTTTCTGTCTCTGCCTTTGCTTCAAAATCATGGGATTTTGTCAATGAGGTTGTTGGGGGGATGGGGTAGGGCGTTTGCAAGGTTCCTTTTGTAACACCTTTTACAGGTAGGTGGCTGTAACTATATTTAAAAGTGAATGTAGGGGAGGAAAGAGAAATGTACCTCCAACATCACTGACTGAAGTAAAGGTAGAGTACACTGGATGTCTCTGTCAAGACTGGGGTTGTGACTTCCCCATCTCTCCTTCAAGAGAGATGCTGAGGGGCAGTTACCGCTGCCCTAGGGCAGGGGCTGAAATCCCTGCCTTGGTTGCACTTTTAGAAACGGCAAGTCCCTGCCATCAGATCCACCTCAGGTTTTGGTGGATGCACAAAAGGAACGCTTTTGGATTTTCTAAAGTATTTCAGGTAGTGATTTGGGTCTTTTTATTTTTCCCCCCCCCCCCCCCCCCTCTTTTTGACCTTGCCAGGGATTCTGCTAGCTCCTCAATGCCATGAACTCGGATGTGCTTACCTTGCAGAGGCAGCAGTAGCCTCGCTGAAGTCCCTGACTTCCAGGGAAGCAGGATGAGAGGGCTGTAGCAGAAAGTGAAACTCTCTGAAAACAAAAATGCAACAGAGCAGCCTTCTTTCATTTTGCCAACTGAGCATAATGCAAAAAGTAAACAGTTGGCACAAATGACTAATGCAGGTTTGCCAGGGGGTTGATCAAAAACATGCCAAATTCAGCAGTATGTTTTGCACAGAGTTCAATAGGGTTTTACATCAGACCCCTAGCAAGGTAGGCAAGAATATTTTTTGAAAGAAAAATGTGATTTAAAAAAATGTGGAAAATTCTCCTGTTCTACCTCCTACATGTTTCTATTGTCAAACAGTCACTGATCTTATTTTAGACTTGACCTTCGTGTTCTTTCCACAGCACGCAGGCTGAATGACATGTTATTCAACTTCTCAGACAATATTATGATATATCTGCTTTTATATTTAGCTGTAACTTTTATTCTCCTCATAAACAAACCCACCTAATGCAACCACCACCTATCCAGGGAAAGTATTTCCATTCCCCTCGGTTTAATTTGGACAAATTTGGCATGAAAACATTCAATAGTTCCATAATAACCTTTGCAACAGGATGCCTGCTGTGCTGACATGCAGGTCTAGAGTGACTTGTACCATGTGCCAGGAAATTGCATTCTTAAGAAAAATCTAGACATAAATTCTGAACAATCAACACTTAAATTTTGAAAAGTCTGGCAGCAAGCTGTTATCTGCCTCATGGGTTTTCGCTTTAATAGCTTTTTACTTTCTGAGCTCTACCTCTCTGTCCTTTATGCAGGCTGTAGGCCTCTGGCCCAAGTCAGCTGGGCTCTGTAAAGCAGAGAGAAGGAGCAATTAGTTGTTTCTCTCTTCTTGCTGTTGTGTGCCTGTGTGCTCCAGCACTGCACCTTGGCACAGCAGGGAGGTGACTTCTTACCAGAAGAAAGCTGGGAGTTAAACAAACAGGCGTTTCGCTCTCAGCGGGCATGCGTGCAACAGGAGCTTGCTGGGTTGCAGTAGAGTCCAGCCTGGAGAGATGGAGAGGGGATGGGAAGAGATGAAGTACCACCAAACTTGACTGTCCTAGGTCAGATGGGGGTGTCCTTCACCATGGGACAAGCCAGTTTGATGAAATATGAGGGGACCGAAGAGTAGACTGACTCTAGGGTGAGAAAAAGGTTTCCCCACCTTGAGGTCTCTGAGCATTGCTGCTCATCTCACTGGAAGTGGAGCAAGCAAACAGCACAGTGTGGATGCCCATCTTCAAGAACTGCTGCCAGCTTGGCTGGAAGGCTCCGTGACTCTCAAGTGTTCCCGAAACCTGCATTTCTCCTACTTAAGGGAGCAACAGCGTGGCTGGAAGACCTTTGTGCGACTCTCTGCCAAGACCCTCTAGATGTGCATCGATGGTTACATCAGCAAAAAAAGGGTGGTTGTAGACAGACACAACTGCATCTGTGAGCTTGGCCACTAGGAGATTGTGAGGAAAATGGACAAAATGCACACAGCTCCTTGGGAAAGAAAAACCCCACTGTTTTTTGTGATGAGTTCAGTAAAGCAACCGGCCAATTTAATCGGCAAAATATTAAATGGAATTCTAGGAGGAGGCAGAGACAGGGAGGGGATGTTCCATGGACACCGTGTGAACTGAACCCCATCAGGGAAGACTTACTAAAACTTGAGCCAGGAAAAATTATAGAGCTCTATAAATAGCAAAATTGAAAATTGAATGCATTTGTGTGTGTGTCTATGCACACATCTATCTATGAGGTCACATGTGTAAAAGAAATACACTAGTACTCCATGTATTGGGGTTTGTTTTTAGTTGTGGAAAATGTTTTAATGATTTTTAAAAAAAAAAATTTCCTAGAGACAGTACGTTATGTTCTGTCCTAAGGGCCAAAAACACACAGTGCCTATTTTCATGAGGAATCCTACAGAAGGAGGAAGGGAAAGTATTATGCAGCGTAGCAAGGGTATAGTAGCCATTCCACAGTGATTACACATCCGAGTAAAGCCTGCAATAGAAAACTCAAAAATATATTAGAAGCGGGAAATAAGATGTGTGAAGTGTTTCCTATTCCCTTCTCGCACTTAATGACAACCAAGCAAGCAGGGAGGAGATCGTGGAGCTGAAGTTTAACCCCTTGTATTTGATAATAACGCTGTATTTCAGTGGCAGGCAGCAAGCATGTTGTGTACACACTAGATTGAGGACTTCCTCTGCTTATTAGTTTTGCTCCCTCAAAACATTCAGTTATTTTCCGTATGTTAAAATAGTCCAGACAAAAACCAGAACTGACTGGAAGCACTAAATAATGCAGTTGACATTCAGGAATTAAGATAGCTGAAATGAATCCCAGCTCGAACGGTTCCTTAATTAAAGTACAAAACTGTTTTTAGCTTTATACCAATAATTTGTGATTCAAGGTCTGACCCCCTCCATTACATTTTAATACCTTTCATTCACCCTGCGGTGGTCAAATGATGAATGAAATCAGTCTTCTGAAAAAAAAAAAAGGAAAAAAGACTGTTTTTCATACGTAACTCAAAGGAATTAAAGAATCTGTGCAGTTGTTCAGTTTGATTTAAGAGCAAGACGCAGTCTGGAGTGTAATGCCCTCATACCACAAGGGAATCAAATTTGTATCCGTGTCTCCTTTGCCGGCTTGTTTAATCGTTTATGATAACATCAGTAGCTTGGTAAATGATGTAATGGGAGTTAAATCAGGATGACCAATATAAACATCTGTCAGTGCATGTGAACATTTGATGTATGACCCCAGGGCCCAGTGCAGCAATCAGTATCTTGGCAAACAGTCCTTGGACGTCACCATCGCTCGAGGTTGGAGAATCGCATGCTGGAGAGGATACACGCCGTCTACTCTGTGCCGTTAGCCAGTAACTGGGTATGTGATCTGGCTGGGTGGTATCGAGTGTATTACTTGGCAGCGTATCCCCTCTGGTCACTCAGTGTGGGCAGAACTCACGCTCGGTGCTTCTTCCAGTGAGCCTCAGCTGGCATGAGGTGATGAGTGGTCCTCCGAAGGGCAGGCAAGTTTTACAGAGATAACAGATACCTTTCTGGGTAGCCACATAGGCTGAGATTCATAGTCCAATTTGTACCCAAAAAATCAGCCTTAGTGTTTTGTGACCTTAATATCAGAGGAATAATTTCCTAGGCTTGGCCTATGCTAGTGTTATTTTCATTCAAAATAATCTTGTCATTGTGTTCTTGTATGGATTTGTAATTTTCTGAAAGCAAGCTGGCTAGTATGTTCATGTTTCTCATTAATCTTTTTTTTTTTTTTAATGAGATTCATATGAGAAGCTAATGGTCTCTAATACGGACAAATGTGGAAGTTATTGAAAGTGTATGCCCTCTACAGAACTGGATGGAAAGAATCTGAAAAAATGTGTTGCAGAGGAAGCACAGAGCTGAGGAGCTCTGCCTGCTATGTTTTGGATTAAATTGTTCATTGAAGGCAAAGTCTTTGGTGCAAAGGTAACACAGGTGAGAAACGCCTCCATGAAGGGTACAGGGGGGCAGATGACTCTGGCTGCCTTGTCATCAGAAGCCTCAGCCTGTGCAGTGGCTGGACACGAAAACTGTGATTGGTCCCATGTGCCCACCCACCCTGAGACAAGCTTTGCTTTAATGTGTGGAGTTGCAGGAATACTGTTCCCATTCATGGTACATCCTTGCTGTTATAAACGTCATTGTTTTCACAAAAAAAAATAGGCATATTTAGCTATTTTATTCCTTTTTAATCACTTCAATGTACTGCACGCTTATAATTTGCTTCAAAAGAAGTCTTGTATCAGTCTTGTTGTAAGTACATGAAGTTGGAAAACGCAGACATCTTATTGCCATGACTTTTCAAAAGAGAGCTGGCAGCATCCCTCGGTTTTTATTATGAATGTAATCTAGAGTCTGTTTGCAACAAGAAGGAATAAGTTATATATTCCAGAGTCACTAGGATTTTTTGGATATGAAATGCAAGCCATTCAAGAATGCAACTTAAGCTCCATTGCTTCAAAATAAGTTCATAGAAATAAATATAAATGCAAGCTAAAATATTTTATTTCTTTGAAGAGGCATGGCCAACTTTAAAAAAAAAAAATCATAATTAGCTGGATATGTTAAAATTAAAAGTGCCAGAACAGCACACAGTTATTCTAAATGAGAAGGAAGACTGAAGAAAAAAACCCACCCCTCCTCGCCCGCAGATGTGCGCACGTGCCCAATTTGGTTTTACAAAGTATGCTGTCAAGTGAATACAGGCATGTTCTGTTTAATCAGTTTCCTCTTTTATTTGTGTGCTGTTGTATATAAAAGGAAATCTGCTTGTAAAGTCAGGCTTTTTAATAATTCATTAAAAAATGATTAGAGTTCAAGGGGAAAGTTGTTCCTTTAAATGACTGAGCCAAACAGGAAAAAAACACGGGTATCAGAGGGTGAAAATCACTTCTGCCTACATGATGTATTCTGTATTTAAATTCCATGTTCAGCTTAAAAATTAGGCTTGAAGTGGAATGTCAGTAGTTATAATCTCTATTTGTGTCCTCCTTTACCCTCCATTTGGGTAATTTTTTTTTGTTCTGAATCTTCAAAGATGCTTTCTTATGCAACAAGATAAGAAAGGTGATTTTTTTTTTTTTTTGGTCTTTACATCTAATGTGTCTTCTTGAAACAGGCTGAAAAATCCCAGTTGGAATTTTTTTTTTTACAACAGTGATTTTCATCTTCTCTTTAGGCTATGTTCTATTAAGTAGCCCAGCAGCATCTCCGAGAAATGGTCATTATTCCCAGCTGAGTGCTGGACTGGCCGGAGGAGGGCCAGGGGCGGCAGGGCATTTGCTCCGGGAGAGCGGAGATGCTGATCAGCTCCCGTGCAATCACCCCTTAAACAAATGAAACGGTGCTGACTGATTTGGCGGCATGGCATTTGGAGGCTGGTGGAGGGATGGTGCGAACAAGTCGGTGGGTGGGCAGGGCGTGAGACCAGCTGGGCTTCAGCCCTTGGGGTGATTGCGCCTATGCCTTGGGAAAGTGCTTGCAGTGTTTTTTTTTATTTCATATTTTCCCTCCTTTCTCTTGTGCAACAAAACAACTACTGAGGGCCTGGATTCAACAATGTGTTTAGACTCAAAACTTTGAAATCACTGTCAACACTTTCCCAACATCCAGCTAAAGCGGTGAAACAACAGGGCATGAGGATGCTGAAGCAGAGATGGGAGCCTATGCATTGTACTCACTCCGGTCTCCAGAACTGTCCGTGTGGCCCCAGAAAGTCTCTTTCTATTGATAAGGACATTTCCTTCAACTGCTTTGCTGCCCAGAAGCAGCCTATCCAGCTGCAACCCGTATTTCCAGTATTTGCTGGGGGCTGGTTTTGCGAGTGCTGCTCAGAGCTTGTGTGGTGAGACACGATCACCTTTCCATTTTGGGGAGGCTCAGCTGGGGTGATCTGCGCTTCCTTCATGCAAGGTTAGTACGTTTGCTTGTGATTAGCTTGCGTACCATCCTTGAGAATGCTGCTGTGCCTCGTGCTTTGTCTCTTGTCCTCCTGAAGCCACTCTTAAATGAGTGGAGCGTCGTCATCCAAGTCACTCAAGTGTGATGGTGCCACTTAGATGCTACTGAAGCCCAAAAGGTGATAGAGCTGTGAAGAGGAAGAAAGATAGTGCTTGTTAGATAGCATTCTGTGGTCAGCAGATGTAAAGATATTTATAGGTCAGTATTGCAGGTATGGTCAGGAATGCCTTGGTCCTGGGAATACATAATCTCATTTCTTGAGCTGGAACAGCCTTAATCCAGGCCCCTGGTATCTCATGAGCTGGTTCAAGACTAAGTGTCTAGGCATCTCAGGATGAGGAGGAGTTTGTTAAGTCCCAGAAGTGACACTGGGGTATATCTGCCATGTCAGAAAGGCTGTTGTTAGTGACAAAGGGACCCTGGACCCAGTGGGGTCCATGGTTTTCTTGGAGGAATGGGCAAGTGACAGTTGGCTGTAGCCTGCAGGCAAATAAATAGTTTGATGCTAGGTACGGTACCAGTAGATGGTGCTGAAGAATGGATAGCGCAGTTCCCGGGCTTTGCGAGGACCCATTAAGACTTCTTGTTTGGGGGCATTTTACTAGCTCCTTGCATGCCAGTCTTTGTGAGGAGGCCGTATCATCAGCTGGGCGCAGCCTGGGCCCTGGGGTCTGAGCCAAACAGGTTATTGAATGGATCACAACTTCAGATTCTTCTGCTAGATTGAAGATGTTTCATGTCTCAAAATTGTGTGTGTTGCTAGTATAACATTCCCTCTAGTAAGCATGCTCTGAAATCGCTTCTCACTGGCAGTAAACAGCATTATTTTAGCGGTTTATCGTAACACCCAACAGCTGCTCATTTTCAGCAAAAGGCCAATGTTTATTGGCCTCCTGCTATTGCCTCTGTGCTCTTCCGTCATGTACTGCTTTTGTCTGAGAAGGTCTGCAGTCCTTGTGGGCATGATCCCAGTCCCAGCAGACTCTCACTTGACCTTGGTACGCTTTGAGTCAGATCCGAAGCCGTCTTCTTTTCACCTCGGGTTGCATCCTACTTGCTACAGGTCAGAAGTGCTGGAGTTCATAACCAAGTAGGTCATTGCTGTAGTGTTTTCCATTTGAGGTAGAAAACCATCTGTACCAAAAAAAAAAAAGTAGAATTTGAGATTGTTTTATGAAAAATTGATTCTATATTTTACAAGTTCAATTATAAGTGATTTTCCATTTTTAGCTTTATATGCTTTTAATGTTAAGTCTAAATTAGGCCACAGGAAGAGGATGGTCTATCTTCAAAGAAACAATTAGGCCGATTGTGTTCTTTAGATTCGTGGAAAACAGCTGTGGGTGTAGCTTTCTTCCATGCTAGCATACAAGATGAGGGTGCAAGCTGGATGCTTCTGCTGTGTGGGAGCTTGGAGGAGAAGCTTGGTAAAACTGGTTGGCGAAATTACCAACAGAGCTATAGAGCTGCGATGGTAGGACCTTTTAGAGGTGTGTGAGCCAGGGGAAATAGACAGGACAAAAGGTATCCCACATCCTCCTCATGCAACTATTAAGCCTCACTGAATTTTCATGGTCAGACTGCATTGCACCAATGCATGAATACGTTACTTTTCACTGCTGCCTGCCTATTAAGAAAAGTTTCTTTAAGTACATCTAGAGGGACCTGGACAAGCCTGAGAAGTGGGCCCATGCGAACTTCATGAGGTTAAATAAGACCAAGTGCAGGGTTCTGCACATGGGTCAGGGCAACTTCTAGTATCAATATAGGCTGAGGGGATGAAGGGATTGAGCACAGCCTTGCTGAGAAAGACTTGAGGGTACTGGAGGATGAAAAGTTGGACATGAGAAGACGGTGTGCACTCACAGCCCAGAAAGCCAACCATATGGTGGGCTGCATCAAAAGAAACATGGTCAGCGGGTCGATGGAGGTGATTCTCCCTCTCTACTCCGCTCTGGTGAGACTCCACCTGGAGTACTGTATCCAGCTCTGGAGCCCCCAACATAAGAAGGAAGTGGACCTGCTGGAGTGAGTCCAGAGGAGGGCCACAAAGATGATCAGAGGGCTAGAGCACCTTCTATGAAGAAAGGCTAAGAGAGTTGAAGTTGTTCAGCTCGGAGAAGAGGAGGCTCTGGGGAGACCTTATAGCGGCCTTCCAGTACCTAAAGAGGGCCCATGAAAAAGATGGGGACAGACTTTTAGCAAGGCTTGTAGCGACAGGACAAGGGTAATGGTTTTAAAATAAAAGAGGGTAGATTCAGACTAGGCATTAGAAAAAATCTTTTACAATGAGGGTGGTGGAACACTGGAACAGGTTGCCCAGAGATGTGGTGGATGCTGCATCCCTGGAAACATTCAAGCCCGGGTTGGACGGGGCTCTGAGCAACCTGATCTGGTTGGAGATGTCCCTGTTCCTTGCAGGGGAATTGGACTAGATGTCCTTTAAAGGTCCCTTCCAACCCAAACTATTCTACGATACAGAAGTAACATTCCTTGATTGATATGTAACCCTACCCGTATTAATGCAATCTATGGGTTTGTCTTCTGCATTTATTACACATTCACAAACCTTTGTGGGATGTTTTGAAGGCAAGTGGATATGTGTCTAACTATGCTGAAATAAGAAAGATTTTCAGAGAGACAAGAGCAGGAAAAGAAAGTGTTATCTTAAAATCTACGAATTGTACTTAGCTGTTCACTATGTCTTCTTGCTATTCCTTGTGCAATGTACTTTTAGAATTAAATTCAGAAAACACAACACTAATTTTCATGTACTTGTTTGCATGTTAACTTTTTTTACACTTACTGAACTTATATGCCAAATAAATTGTTGCTTTTCCATGTGAAAATATCATTTTGTTTGCAAAAAGGCATGTTCATGAAGGGGTCACGTGTACACAGAGTGAAAATGGCCAGTGATCTGGTTGCATCCAAGCTGGAAAGTGGTACCATGGGGAGAGCTCCACAGAAGCCCTTTGGGAAACCCATGGTTGTTCTGCCAGCAGAATCTCCACCCTTTGTTCTTTAAGGTTTTGTAGTGACTGTTCTTCTGATTTCCTAGCAACTTTTTGTACAGTTAGTTTGGCAGTTAGTTAACCTCCACTGGTCATATTTGGTACCCAATGGCTTGCATGTAGGTGACTAACATATCTCACTAGTCCATAGCTTGACATTTTTGACAGCACAGATTTCCCAAGATTTCTCTACTCACATGTTATTCAGAAATGGGTATGGATGAGCAGCTGTTCTTGAAGGAGTCCATGAACCTGTAGTCATTTTTTGGAAAGAGGCCGCCTTGCTCCTGAGCAGTCTTTAGTGTCTTGCAGCATTGGTTTTGGCTAAAGAGGAGCAAAGCACTCTTACTGCAGAGCAAGCATGGCAACTCATGGAAGAATTCAGAAACAGCAGCTCCTCAGTAATCCCCCATAAAGGCAAGCTCTATTCTTTCAGTGGGCTCTGTGGATGTGCTGCAGGGCTTGGTTTGGGGCTTCTGAAGACCTGTCTTCACAGTTTATGTTGCTTAGTGGTTGTCTGAATGGTAACTTCACAAACATTTAGCTTGGCAGGCAAACTGAGAGCTTTGTTTAAATAACTAAACAGGTACAGGAGGCTATTTGATGTTTGGAATTGTCAACAAATAATGTTGAGTATATATTTTCAGCAAAATCTTTGTAAGTTTCCTTCTGCATCAAAGTACACATTCAAGGACCAGGCTTGGCTTGAGAATATTAAATGTACAGGGGTACAAGTGCTTGTATGTGAGGTGCTGCAGTTTGGTTGGGGACAGCAGCTATTTGCTGGCTTGCCAATGGTAACAGAAGCAATAGCTGGGCCATGCAAAAACATGTGTTTCTCTTCTGAGAAGCTCCAGCCCTTTCAGCAAATACAAAAAAAAATAGTAAAAAGATCTTCATTGTTTTGGGTGTTACAGATTTCATCAGCACATGGAAGAGGAATGAAGTTCATAGTTTAAAATCTCTCCAGTCTCCCTTTCAGCACAGGCCAGTTGGTGCTTCTGAAAGAGACTTTCTTCATGTCTGTGTCCGGACAGGTCCTGTAGCCCATCTTCTGTTTTAAAGCTGAAAAATACAAGAAGTCATTTTGAGTGGTATTCATTCTACCTAATTTTCAGTATACCTTCCTTCTGGCCAGGCTGGGATGCCTTTGCAGATGCCGAGGACTGCCAAGGCTATTGGAGAGCAGCTGCTGAGCCTTCCCCCCGGACCACAGCAATGATCAGACTCTGCAGGCAGCATTTGTGCCCCAAAAGTGGACAGTATTTATGTGACTTTTTTTTTTTTTTTGCAGCAAATGCCGATATTTCAGTACAGTACTTTGCATTGCTCTCTGTCTCTTTGGGTTTGCAAGTTACTGAGACTTAGAAAGCCTTCTTGTTCCCTCTGTCACTTTCAGATGACTTTTTATTGAAGGCCCAAGCACTTCTTAGGCAAAGTGTTAGATTCAACATTTTTTTAAATTAAATGTGCTGGGGTGACCTAATCAGATACTAGCTGGTTGACCACAGGAATGGGAACCACAGTACTCTGTAATCTAGTTTAACATTAATTCCCTCTTTGACCTTAGGCAAACAGCTTAGTTGCTGCAAAATGGGGATGATAATTCCTTTGAAATGTTGACAGAAAATTGAATAAATAAGCAAGTTTTACTCCCAATGGGTCAAACAGTCTTATTTTCAAAGGGACTTCAACACTTCTATTCTTTGAAATTACTTCAGAGTCAAGGGATGTAGCACAGGCTTCTGGGTCACTGAGGACTTACAGTGTTTTCCAATACTGACCCCCGTACCTCAGCTTTCGGTTATGCATGGGGTTTTTTTTCGGGATGGAGTGAGGGATTCCTGCCTTGCCTCCAACGGCTAAGCCATTCGCCATCTTACACCTTGCAGATGGACATCTTACTTCCCCTTCGGGCAGAAATGTGACACTCAATTCCATGATGTTTTTGGTTTTGAAAATAGCATGCCTTTATACTAAATAATGACATTAATGAACTCAGCTCTGTAGGGTTAAGTGCAGCAGTGGCTTTATTTGCTGCCAGTGAGTTTGCCTCTCTGGCTTTGCCTGAAATTTCCCGTGAAGCCCAAAGCAGTCCACTTGCTGTTTAACATCCCGGTGACAAAACACCTTGTGACAGCAGAGCAACCTTTCCAGTTTTTCACTTCTCAATTGTGTTTTTCAAACTTTGAAGTGCCATTTATTTTGACACCTGGTATTTTTCAGGCCACGCTTTTATTTGGTGGGAATAGCATTAATGTGTATTAAAGGCAGAAAAGCCTGAGGAAATGGTTAGAAGTTATTCCCAGAATGTAAATAATTTCCTAAATTTTGAGCTCCACAAATCTGATGTGTTTTAAATGGCCTTCCAGAGTGCAAAATGAAACTTAGCATGGCATTTAACCAATGGTTTACAGAGGTGCTAGTTATTCCACTTGGCTATATTTAGGAGTCCAGGAAACAACAATGACAAAAAAAATAGCGAAACATTCATGCAAAAAAAATTAAAGGAACAGTTTCAGCTATAAAAATGATGTCTACAGCAAAAAACCACAGCTGCTAAATGTTACCAAATCATAATAATTGTGACAGAGTTACATCCCGATCTTTCTTTAAGACATCTTCACCCATGTGAAGGCCTCTTGATTTAAACAGGGCTCTGCAGCAGCAAGGGGGTTTATGTTAGAGGATCCTGGTAAAACTGGACTGCTCATGTAAATCAAGGCTTATTTTTGTGTTCCAGAGGGTGAAAAAGTCATATGAGGGGAGTGAGACGCAAGACGTATGAGGAAACCTTTATACAGAGACTGCACGCTGGTGCAGTCTCAGCTGGATGCTGTGCCCCAATTCGAACAACAAAGCAGTCAACCAGTCTGAGAGGGAGTCCAGAGGACTCCCCCATGGCCTGGGGAACATCACCGACAAGGAAAATCAGAGCAAATGCTGCTTGTTTGGTCTGTGAAAGAGCGCAGAAGGCTAAGGGGTGGCAGGATAAGGCTTCAAATGCAAGAAGCAGCCACAGAGCCCGAAGTGGGTAGGACAAGAGAAGTATCAAAAATGAGGTAGGTAGCATTGAGGGACCACTTCTAGCTTAATGAAACCTCTGCAGATACTTGGTAAAGATGAGACAGCACAACTGACGTAGGTAAGTGGATATAATTAGTCCCTCTCCAGCAAATAAAGTAGGTAAAGTAACGTAAGCTGATATTTTGCACTCTGCCTCATGAAGTGATGTAACTTTTACCAACCTTTAAAATAGTGATTGTGAATGAGTCAGTGTTTCTCAAGGGCTTTGGTCAGCTGTTCCCGTTTACTGGTCTGGAATCTCGCTTTTATCATCCAGTCTCCCTGAGCTTCCCCTCATGTGTTTAAAACTGACTTTACCATTATTGCACTGAGATACTGTCGTAGGATCAAGGTTGGAAATCCGCTGTGACAGATGCTACTTAAATATACAGGGAGGCAGAGTTACCTGCTTTTGCAGGTCTGTGGTTAAATTGTTTTCCTGCTATAGTGCGGTTCATTAGGGCTGTGATTTCTTGTCACGGCACTTTTAGAATCCTAGCACAAATGCAGTTTTACCATCAAAAGGGTGGGTTTTTTTCTGCAAGAAAGTGCTAGAGTGCGTATTGATGCAAGCTTCCTTCCTTAATCCCCACCCTCCCCCAGGATAAACAGCCGTTTGTGCCGCCTGAACTTGCCTGCGCGGTGAAGCCGCTGCAGTGACACTGGTCCGCTTTTCTGAGTGCCGACCTGGCCTCGGCCCAGGCTGCCGTGAACGCAAGATGCCTGGCAGATTAGAGGGGCACCCTCTTCAATACGAGCATCGGCGGGCCCGGGCCGGGCACAGACTCCGTATTGTTAGGAAGGGGAGGTAGCTCATCTCGCAGGGCTGGTCTCAACATCCTCTGGCTGTGCCAAAGGGAGAGCCTGGGAACGACTGTGTTAAAGGGTGGGTTGACATTTAGCTCTTGTGTTTCTCCTCCAAGAGTTTTGCTACTATCCAGCGGTGACTACTCGACGGGCAAAAACACCCTCTTCTTTGCTCTCCTCTCGGGCAGGTAGAAAGTCATTTTATAACCAGGCACCCTCTTTTGCCCATCCTCCCTCCCGCCCCCGGCCCCTCACGGCGAGCAGGTCGACGGCAGCAGTCGGAGGCATCCCTAATGAGGTCCCTAGCTGCTCACTGGACTGATTTGGTTGTAGTTTTTAATAATGTGAGGTTATTTTGTTAGCAACTTTACTTTCCAAGTCTTTTCCCCCTTCCAGCACCCCTAGGTACAGCTCTACTGGATCAGTTACCATCTGCTCCAGTGTTTGCATTTAGCCTGCAGGGCCTGTGATCTCAGAAATATTTCCTGTAAATGGGATCTCTCATGCCAGGCCTGTCACACAATAGATATATAATTGGATAAAACCTAAACTGAAAACAACAAACAAAAAGAAGAAAACTACATGTTGTGCCATACACAGCACGTGAGGCTGTCCAAAATGGGATACGCTCCTTGTTTATGTCTGAAGCTGCTCTCGTATGTCTTTTTTACTCCCCCCTTTGCTGTTTAACAAAGTAAAATTAATGTAATAACTGAATTCCACAGTGTATTTTTTTCCCCATTTAATATCTGACTTGAGCAGCTTGCGGTGCACAAGCAGAACAGCGTTAGCACCACAACAAATGCATTTGCTGTGTTTTTAAGTCTTGATCCCCGTCTGGGATGCCAGGTGGAGCCCACGTGGAGGTCGCAAATCTTCCTTCGTGGGCTGGCTGCACGCAGCGTTTCTTGTTCGATGGCAGGAGGACGATGCACGGCCCGGGGGCAAGGCTGGGGCCCAGGGGGATACAGCAGGCAAACTGCAGGCAGTCCATCCCCTGGTCAGGAAGAGGAAAGGTGAAAATGGCAAATGATGCATCACTGATCCTGGCAAAGCAAAAAGAAATGCAAAATGTAATTATAACCTTTAAATCCAGTTTGAAGGCCTCCTGCGTAGTGGTATGGGTTTGTGTAAGATGCATGCTGCCCTCTGGGACAGCTCGCCTTTGGCACCTGCCAGCATTTCTGCAAGAAGTTGGTGGTGACAAAAAACATCTGATGTGATGAACCCACACCTAAATGTAAAAAAAACCCCAAAACTGATTAAATAAATCAGAAATCAATGGCTGTGATTTTCCCTTTGCTCATACTGTAAGTTTTCTTCATCATTGCTGCACCAACAAACGGTGTGAGTCATGTCCGTGCCATTATTCTAGTAGTAATGAGCTTACAAATACATTTTCTGTTTTGTTGGAGGGACTGCAAATGCTGTACACTAGTCATAGCTTGCAAAAGCTGCTCAGAAGTGCACTGCAGAACATCAAAAAAAGAATTGAACTCAGCTTCAGTCAAGACCAGTAATTGGTTTTTAAACTTAAAAAAAAAAAATCCCCAAAAAACAACCAAAAGCTGTTCATCTGTCTCTGGAAGATAAAAAAAAGCCCAGAGTTTGGATTTGATTGCCCTCCCTTAAAGTAATAACAGTAATCCTAATAAAGGGGCTGATTTTTAAATTTTTCCCAACAGACAGTGCCATGACGTTATACTAACTTAGGCTTATTTATGATAAATGTAGTCTAAAGCTCCAGAAATATAAACCTTGAATCCTTTTTAATTCCAGCATAAAAGGATTACATTTTATCATTATAGCTTATCTCCTAGCACTCTGCCTTTTTTATTGCATCCTTTTTTATGAACCTGCAAAACATGCTTTTTGTCTTTTTTTTTTTGACCATAGCCAGCAATTCCTAAATCAAGAATAAAATCCTAGTGCCATTTTTAGCAAAGGGCTATTTTATTGATTTCCACAATGCCAACATTTCATCAATAATGGTTAAATATAGGCCCGTAAATTCAACCTTCATAAAAGAACGTGGCCTGATCTTTCATAGCAGCTTCTACTTGCCTTTGACTTGAACTGTAGGTTTAGAGGTTCAGGAAAAAATCGGGTTTGATGAGCCTTAAAGAAACAACTCAACCAAGCCAGAAGCAATCAAAAATATATGCGAGTTCATAAAAAGTGAGCCTTGGTTTCTTTGTCTAGAAGATTAACACTTCCTCGGGAGGGCTATAATAGGATTGAGCCTTCCCCGTGGTACTTCAAAGCCGTGTGCCCCTGAAGACTTGTACTGAGTAACTTACAGTATCGCTGGGAGCTTTGCCTTTGCTTTCCTTCCTGGTTTCTTTGAAAACTTTGGGGAAGATCTGGACTGAGGATCGTGTTGCTCCTCCTCCTTGTTTTTATCCCCCAAACATTTCTCTCTTTTGTGTGCAAATTTCTATCCTTAAAGAAAAAAAATCTAAGTTGCCTAGCAGTTGGAGATTTTTAAACATAAATATCTATCTATCTATCTCATGTTACTACTTCAGTACTTTCAGCTGCTGTATTCTTGCATTTAATGCTTTTTTTTTTTTAATTTGAAGAGACCCAGAACATCCACAACGCTGTTGTTGCATCCACAGCACTGTTGTTCTTTCTCCAGAAGAACACACTGTAAGCTTTGACTTCCCAGGCACTTTGTACAGGGTAATGAATTTAGCTCTCCATGTTTATGTGTGGTTGTAATGTGCCATCTTTTTTTTTCCATACTTGGGCTCTTTTTTCCCACCCCCGTTCAGATGGTTAGGCTGCTTTCCTTGGTGGTGGAAACCTTGAAAGCCTTCAGATTGAAGGCAAAGAAAGCCACTCCCAATGTAAGTGGTAACTGCTGGCGTGGAGACGGCTACTGCTGTGTGTTTAGAGAAAAGAGAGCAGCTGTATTACGTGGGAGAAGCTGGTCCTGTGCATGGGTTAGGCATACTCTACTGGTTTGGCTCCGTAGGGAATAGGTCCTACCTGCTTGGGTTGGACAACTTCAAAAAGTAAAGTTGTGGTGACCCAGCAAGTTCCCCTGTCTCCAGGGTACAGGGTGCCGAGCTGGGCTCTCTGGATCTCACTGTGGGTCTTACAGAGACCTGTGGAGCCTGTGTCCTGCTTAAATGCCTGCAATTGTCTTTTCTGGATCTGGCCATGAGTTGATGTGCCTGGAGTCAGGCAGCGAGCGGAGAATTAGACCCAGATACATGCAGTCTTTGGCCAGTTGGCTGAATCACAGGATGAAACTCCCTCTATATGCCCCTAGGAGACATCAAGGAGGAACTAGAAAGTCCCCAAGCATCTTGTTCATTTAGTTCTTGTTCTTTCTACGATAAATTTTACTCTCGTACTGACGAAAAGAAATGGGATTAGATGGAGCACACCAGTTATGATTAATTTTTCACTTTGAATGTGCTGTCAACCTCTGTAATTTTATTGCCAGGATTTCTTATAAAGCATCTTGGTATGCTAGTTAATACAAGTAAATCTACTTAAAAAGCCTCTCTCAAGAGAGAGCGAATGGAGCCCTGCTTAACATTCCTTATTAGCTCGCTTAGGGGTGGGGAGGGGGAAACGGTTCTCCTTGCCATATTGGCTTACAAAGGGAGTTGCATTCTTACTCCATGTACTTTACTAATTTGTAATCTTTCACTCTTAACTAGCTTGTTTCCATCTTCTAGCGATTTGGTC
>JAAGAY010003217.1:0-11047 GCA_011801015.1 Ardeotis arabs
GGTGAGACAAGAGCCCTTGTTGGTGAAGACTGAGGCAAAAAAGTCATTGAGTACCTCAGCCTTCTCCATGTCCTGGGTAACCAGGACACCAGTCTCCTTCCGGAGGGGGCCTACATCATCAAGATAGCTTCAGAATTATAATTTTAAAACATCTTCCATTCAAAATTCAGGTTCTTCCCGAAGATCTCCCTTTCATGTTGGATCTTAAGGCCTATTCATTGTCCAGCATGTGTTGCATCCCAGAATAAAATTTAATTCTACTCAAGTTTGGGAATACTTTGACCCTGAAACATATGAAACAACATGACGGTACATATTAGGTGGTCTTCATATCATCACAGATATGATACTAATTCACAAAAGCGTGGCCTGTTTTAACTGATACATTTGCAGTGACAGCTTATTATTATGTACATCTAGATCTTCATATTGTGACATCCCTTCTCCTAACGAATCTTTGTTCCCAGACCAAAGCATTTGCACTTAAACAGTTTGAAGAGCAGGATCTTGTCTCCGGGTAAAATCTCAAATGTGTAGTATTTTGTCATAATTCTTTAATATTACACTACTGAGAAGTTGCATAATCCAGCAGTAAGATGAGGACCTTCAGGTATGAGGACCTTCAGGTATGATACATCATACCTGAGACTACTGTATCTCTCACAAAAGATGCAGGCTTAAACTAAGGCTACAACCATATTGAAGCTTGACCACTTTGTATCAGCTAAGGACCTGGCTCTTTTATCTGAAGTTTTCCCTTTCCTTCCCAGAAATGTCATCTGAAATCAAATGATGATTCCAAGAGCACCATTGACTTGTCAGCAAATGAGCAATAGCCCAGCACTGTAACTCCTGCCAGTAACTGCCGAGAAAAGGAATTTTTTTTTCCTGCAAATGGAGTAGGTTTTCTTATATTTTAGTAAGTCTCAAGATCTATGGGCAGCTGACTTTCAGTATCTGTGAAAATTGTCCCTGTACAGGTGGAAGAACTACATCTACCTCCATGGTGGTGTTGGGTGTGAGCAAAGCATGCTGGTTTAAGACCAAATTAACCACCCATACTTCACTACTTGCCTGCAATGACCCTTGTAGTCTGTTCTAGAGTAGACCTCATCACATTTTCCAACAGTGGAAAAAAAATACAAGAAAAATTTACAGGTGGAATGTATTTAACAGCATACTCAGGACCATATGCATATGATCTACACATAACCCATTTGTCATACACAGGCAGATAAACAGTCCTTCCTCAAAAGGCCACAAAACATCCTGACACAAAATCCTATGGGATTTGTGGAAAGCTTGAATTCAGGTAGCTTGAACTGCATATAGAGACAGTCCTGGATGGACAGTGCTTTAAAATTTTCTCAGAACCAGGCTACACCACAAAAATTGTGAATGCAGCTTGCTTCCAAAGTACCACTGCAGGTGAGAAAAATAAATTATATACTTGTTTTTTAAAAGTCTTTCTTGCATAGGAGATTCTATTCACCTTTCTCTAAAGGATTACAGTCTGCAAGCAAAGTTTACAAAGACAGTCCTTAAAACACCACATAGTTTATGGTTTAGATTGAGAGAATTGACACACCAAATAAAAGGCAAGGAAGCAGAAAAGCATGTCATTCTCAATGTAGCAAGCTGTTTCATGAAATGCAAATAAAGAATTGGAAAGAATTTTATTGTCTGAAGTATTTTTTACGTTTATCACATAGTAATCACTCTTACCACTCCTTGAAATGTCAGAGGTATTAAGCATTAGATATACAGATCAAATAGAAAGGCTGCTTTATTCTTCTAACAGTGTCAGACACTGAAATAAATTTTGCCTTTATTATGTTAATATTGTTCAGTGGTTTGAGCATAGACATAATCCCACTTTCCTTTACAATCCTCCTCTTTTCTTATGCTTGATTGGCTTAATGTATTCCAGGAGAAGAATGTAATACTGATGATAATCTCAAAAAAAAAAAAATCTGCTATGGTCACCTCCAGCTGCTGGAGATGCGGTTTGAGGTACAATGTATAGTTTCAAAAGCAACGTTGTATTGTAAAACAAGACCTTTCTGAGAGGCCTGTAGGTTCACTCATGTTTGGAGCTGCCCTGCAGTGTCATTTAGCTTCTCAGTACCTTTTCAAGTTCTTGTAGAAGTACCAGGATGATCAAAGGTACAGGACTGCGTCAGCATGAGTGTAGAATAGGCTAACACTTTTCAACCTGGAAAAAAGATGAGTAAAGAGGTACATGACAGATGCCATCAGTGGCACACAAAAGATAAAAAGATAACAAGTCATTCATTGTCTCTTTCAGTAGAATGAAATATAAAGCAGGCAGATCCAAAATAAGCACGTATTTTTTCAAAGTGTGTAGTTAAAACAGTACTCCTTGCCACAGGCAGTTGCGCATCAAACTTTCAGAAGTATTCAAAAGGCAATTGAAGAAGTTGAAGACATTTATAAAATAAATTCCCTGTGGGGTATTAAGTAAAGGCACTTCTGCTGGTTAGTGGGACTTTGAACAGAAATTTCCTCAGCCTGGGAGAAAACACTCCAGAAAAGGATCACAGTTTATTTCCCCTGCTCCTATGCTTTATTCCATTTATCAAATACTGGTCATGGTCAGTGGCAGAATACAAGTTTAGATGCTCACTTAATCTGATGCACTACAGCCATTCCTATAGGAAAATACTGTATCCTGCCTGGAAAATATAAAGAAAAAATAACCATATTTTCATGTCAAGAACAGACTTTTCTGAACACCTTGCAACCTCATTTGGAGTATGGAATAGTACTAAAACATACACATTGATAAACAAGAACACATTCATTTTCCTATATCTGTCCTTATGTAGATTCTGTGTGAAGAAATCTGACCAGACATTTTGCACACTTAAAACAAGATTGTTTGGGACCTGGAAGTACAACATTCTCATAATCCAGGGAAGAGGAGGAATTCAAAGTCTTGAAGAAAGCCTTCTTGTAAAGTAGCTAGTTTCTAGCTAGAGTTTCTTTTTCATTGTAGTGATATGCAATGCCTAATCCCAGGGGATGGTGGAACCAACACAAGCCTTCTATTTCCTGCCTTTAGAAATGGATGGGGTTTAGCACTGTATGCGTTGGAGACCACCAACAAAGCGATCCATCAGATGCTACCACAACATTCAACAGGTTTATTGTCATATACTAGTCGAGGATTGCTACTACTCAGAAACTAGACTAGCAGATTAAGGAAATATTTTTGGTCCTGTCAATCATTCTTGCTTAAAAATTTTGCCATGGAACCCTTGAAATAAGATTGAATAAGTACTCTGGTTTATCATAAAAATTGAAAGTACAGAATAAAACACCATCCCTAGTTATCCCAGCATGTCACTATTTTCAAAAGAGATAGAATACATTTAGAAATTCACTTAGAATTTGCTAACACTAAGCAAAGTTATAGTTAACTGAGATCAAGTAGATCTCATGCATCATTAAAAAGAACCCGAAATATTGTATTTCTCCTTTATAGACCACTAAGGTCAAATTTCTTTGTAACCAAGATAGGTCAGACCTACCTCAGGACTGCCAAAATTACATGAGATGAGAAGTACAGGACAATCACATTACCTATTTCTCCTTTTTGTCATTTTTACTTGTTCTTTGCCCCAGTTCTCTAAGTGGCTAAATCTAGAGTATGTTAATATTGGGTTAGATTACATATAATTCAATATTTATTTTTTTTTATTAGCAAGTCAGTTTTTCTTCATAGTTCTTGGCCCAGCAACTGTCTGGCTATGTTATTTTGTTGCCTGCAAGGCAGGTGGAACTTGAATAACAGCTAAGTTAGAGGTACAGTCACTGCATGGCAATACATTTTTTTCCTACGAATGTAAGTTAAATAACTATGACCTGTAACATACATAACAAACTCTGCTGGAAGATCCATCACTCAGTGTCAGAACCGGATAGTCTTTAGGTGAAATAAGTGGATAGTCTTTCGGTAAAATAAACTCTTCAGGATTCAAAATAGAGAACTGTTAAAACTGTTCTCATCTTGTTGTAAGGGAAGCTGGGTCACAAGTCATAGTATTCCTTATGTCTTAAAAAAATCCTCTATTTATAATGTAACTGTACACAGACTAGATTTATCCTGTCATAAAGAGAGCACCAGGACCCTAGAAAATCTGACAATTTTGGCTGAAGGAATCTATTACTACTCAGAGAATTCAGCAGTGCTGGTGTCATCCTTAACATGTCTTATTGTTATATGACAATGTCAGAGGAAAATGTCCTCAGCTGGGATGAAAAATAAATTTATGTATCTCCACTGTTCTGTGGAGTAAGCTGTTCAATTAGGTGTCCAGCTACAAAATGTAATAGCAAATTATGTAGTACATTGCTGCAAATGTGCATCTGAGACGTTCTCAATGTCACATATTCAGAATGTGCACGAGTAAGTGATAAAATTATTGGACCTAATAAAGAGGCATTAGTTGAAGTTCCACAAGACAAACTGCACAGGAAGATAAATCACCACGAGCTACCCTTTGGCTCAAAGAAGATATTTGAATTTATGAACTGTCCAGCTATCAACTCAAAGCTAGCTCTTCAGGCTCACATAAATTGGAGATATTGGAAATTATAGACCTGCTCTTTATAAATGACTGTTTGCGTGTGACTGACTCAAAGCACCTCAAAGAATTCTGAAGAGAAGGAGGGAGTTTATTCTTCTAAATATCCTACATTGTAAAGATAGCTTAGGCCAAAATGGCTGCCTAAAACATTTTTCAACATTGCAGTAATAAAAGGAACTATGGGAAACTAACTTATCTGTGTTGTTGCTAGGCCAAATACTTCAGAGGCCTTGGAATAATAGCTCATATCTGTCATCCTTCTCTCTCACTTTCCCTGCAGTTTCTCCTCTTGCTCATTTAATGAATCTTTTAGTAGTTGTGGAGTGAGAAGAGCCCCACTCAAAGTTTAAATGTCTGCATAAAAATATAGGGAAAAAAGTCATATGGCCATCCCTGTGCTCCCTGACAAAAACTCAAAACACCAAACTTCAAACTGATGTATCCCTGGATTAAAAAGTTGTTCTTCCACATTCATAAAACATGCAAGGATCAGTCTCATCTCACTTCTTAGTGGACAGATATTTGCATCAAAATTGAAGTGATAAATAACCCCCTTGGCATTCATAGCAGATGCTTATAGATTAAGGTGAACCATACTGACAATATAATTCGTGCTAATATAATGCCTTACTCCATGGGATGTGTTTACATTTATAACTATGTCAGGATCTAGAACATCCCTTACTGTGAAAATTAACCATTTAGGTTTGGTTAATACGGTGCAAATACTAGAGGAGTAAAACATTGCATTTAGCTTTTTTAGTACAGTCTTTAAAGGTAGTTTAAAATTTTTTATTAGTAACTACATTATTAATAATTTGATGTGCTTTTATAAAGAAATAGTTAGCTAAAACACTGACACTTTGAATACAATGAAGAATTCCACCTGTTCTCCATTCTTTGCATTTATTGCAAAAGGCTGTGCTTTTATTGCAAAGTTATTTATTACAAATAGCCTTGCTATAACTTCTTATATTAGTATCATTGTTACATATAACCAAGGAAGTTCGTGTCACTATGAAAATCTGTGTGCAAAGGAAAAAAAAGTGTTGATGGTTAAAATAGTCCATAAGCAGAAATTTAAGATGGACATTGCAAGAATATTTCTGAAAGAAAAACAAGCTACAGCAAACTGTCTATTGTAGGCTTAGTAGTAAAGAAGAGTCTATTTGGCACAAAAGAAGCTGGAATATGAATAAAAGGTTTCTGGAAAAGACAACAGCCAAGGAGTATGCTGGCTAATGCAGCAGAGGCAAATATGAAAGGTGAGTGGAGTCTAAATGGCAATCTCTGCCAGTCTCAGCCATTATGCCAACTGGTCATTAACAGCATAAAACCTTTCTACTTTTAAGTTAGTCTTAGTTTTGCTTCTGTTGAATAATTTTTGTATCAATGTATCAGAAAAATGTCATATAGGAAAATCTTGTTGTTTGACCATTACTCCCTCTAATGAACAAGTCCCTTTAGAGACCCTATGACAGTCTACCACTGCTGACCACTATTTTTTTTTCCTGCAATTCCCTGTTTGTGTGCACTTATGCATATGCATCTTCAAGATCAATGCAACATGAATGTGTTTCATTCGCATTTTATATAATACAACAACTTTTCTTTTCAGTTGATGGATAGTAATACCCCATCTCTTTGTACTCATACTAGTGCATAAATACACAAACATAAAACAAGTTCCTACATAGAATTCTAATTCCTAGAGAATTAGAGAATTCCCTTCACAAACAACCTCAATTCCAAGGCAGTTGAAGTCAATCTGGGGTTATAAAACTTGCATTATTTATTTTGCCTACAATTACTAAACCTGATTTAATCTGTTTATAAGGGGAGAAATCACTTTTACTTTTTGTTTAAAAAGATCCTTGTGCTGCAGAATGTTTTACCTTGGAATTGTGACCCTTGCCTCTTAAATGGAATCCAGCGAGAGTAACCCTACTCTGAGTTAACCACGGTCATATTTCATTTATTGTTGGGCTTTATAATAATATTTTCTGCTCATTATTAATTTGTAATTAAGAAGCTATGAATAAAAAATATTGCAAGGTTTCATTTCTGCCCCAATTAACATTTTGGAATTTGCTTTGGGGTCTTCATTACAAATAAGTTGTCAAACTAAATGATGTGGTGAGTTATCTATATTTAGCATCCTGTAATTTTAGCTTGTGTTTTACTGGTTGAACACATGAGCAACTGACATCACTGCAGACAGCAGGAAAGAATGAACTAATATAAAAATCCCCCATAGCATGCATTAATTTTCCCTGACTAAAGCCCTCTGCTTGGCCTTTCTTTGAAAAGGCAAAGATTTTCAAACTGATTAAACCTAGAGGCAAGCCTTTTTTGCATGTAGTAGAATAAAATCCAAAACTGTTCTAAACATTAGTCTTAAATTTAGCTGTGATCAAATTCTTCTGAGATACAGTCATATACCGGTATGGATTTATTCTAATTTTATTCCCCATTACTCAAAATCTAATAATCTTAGAATCCAGTTTTTGTAAATCACAAAATTTGCTTGCATTGACTTTTCTTCAGACGTCCTAAAATTTTGCCTGAAGACATGACTGTGGCTATACTAAGTTTGGTAGAGTATGGTGTTAGAAATAAGGCATAGTACATGTCTACTCTGAGTAGACAGTACACACGTTACACGAGGAGAGCTCTTTGAAAGAACTGTAATCAGCTTCTTCCTTTTTCTGATCACTGCAACTGTGTCCTTCCATATTTCTCACTTATTCCAACGGACTTCTAAAGTACAGAAGAGCTCACAAAGAATGTCACAATGGATAAAAAAGCAAAGGAAATAAACCAGAGCAAAGATAGCGTAGGCAAGATGTAGGCACAAACACATCTTGATGCCCAAGAAGCTCAAAATCAGTGTAGAGGTTAAACATCTGCTAAGAACTAGAGGGATAGGGTTAGAGAAGTCAACACCAGTGGGATTCATCTCAAGTCACTGCAATCTCAGCTCCTGCCCTGAATATCACATGTAATGAATTAGTAAAAGACTGTATTTGTACTCAATAGTTTTCCAAGCTGCTTTTCCAAGCTGCTTAATTCCAATTGCATTGATCAATGCAATTCCCAATAAAAGTCTGCCTTCAGAAGAAACCAGATTTCAAAGTCAATTTGAAAGTCTTGTTTCCAAGAAGGGAGTACAGTTTAGACCAGGTATTACACTATAGCTATTCCAAACAGAGAAAAAAAAAATCATTCAATTTAAAACACTAACTTAACAAATGTCAGAAATCTTCACCAGCTTTGAAACTGCTATTCTATTTGATTGTCTACTGTTACCTTAAACAGCTACATATTCAAAACCTCCTTGCTTTGAGAACATAAAGCCAAAGTTTAGGATCTTAATTGTCCATAGGCTGAACAGACCAGGGGATTGTTGTCTGGATGTATTACTTTTCTGGTCTCCAGGGTTGTTTGGTTTTTTTTGTGTGTGTTTTTTGTTTGGTTGGTTGGTTGGTTTTTTTGTTTGTTTTGGTTTGGTTTTTTTTTTGTTTGTTTTAGTTTGGTTTGGTTTTTTTGTAGTTTTAGGGAGGCCAAGAATAATTCCTAGGGGGAGGAATAATTCCCTGTAATTGTCCCTGTAGACAGAACATGTACAGCTGCAGTCACTTTCAGCTATGCTGATCTGAGGAGCTCAGAGCATTCTTTTAAAGGCAAAAGAGGAAATAGAATTGTCTCAATAGCAGGACATAGCACTACCCAGTCTGTGTGACTTACTGAACACAAGTCTTACTATAAAGTGACTGATTAGCGTAACAATTAGTACTGGTTGGGATATTTTTGAGGTGGAATCTAAGTTTTCTGTCACTCTGTCTAGCTGGAGACAGATGATATCCACCGCTGATATCAAAGAATACTACAAAAAAAAGTCTGTTAAACATGGTTTGACAGTTTTACACATTATATCTTCCAACTAGTGTTAAGTTGAGAGGCGTCTGGGAGTTCTGCAATGTTTTCCAAGTAGTAATTTTAATACTTTGTAATAAAATTGTTTATACTATGTGTTTATACTATGTGTTGGCATAATTGCTTGCAGATACAAATTAAGAAGTTATTTCCTGAGCTATGAAGAACTGAAATCCTATCGTATAGAAGTAGGAGTAAATAAATACAGCAATATATTTTGTAGAGCGTTTTAATACATCACATATCACATACATCAGAAGAAATGTACTACTTCCCTTGCTTTTTCACTCCTAGACAAATCAGCAGGAATTTTCTGCTAGCCTAAGCTTCAATCCAGTGTCTTGAATTTAACCCTTTTTTTTTTTTTTGGAAGTGATATCTCTATTACACTTGTTGGGGTGAGGAATTTACTTCTCCTTTGAACCAGTAATGTTGCTTGGCAGTAAATCTAAGCTGCCATTCTGCACTTACTACTAAGTCTCTCTAGGAAGCCTTTTTCAGCTAGACAATGAGCTGTTCATGTAATACTTCTGTAACAAAGATACTTTCAGACTCTTTCTACATATACAACGAGCAAAAGGACACCACTGATAGTCTCATCACAGCTTGAGAACACAGGTCAAAGACTTCTGGTTCTAGCAACTGAGCAATGTCCAACCCATATCTATCATTGCAGCTGAGCTCTACACACCTTATATTTCCAGCTTTTTGGCAACTGTGAACCTGGCTAGTCACAGACATGAAGAAAACTACAGATAGTTTGTATCCAGTTTATCAAAGTTACCTGTTTCAGGAGTAGCATGTGTATATGAGCTCCTCATAGAACTTCATGAAGTAGCATCTTCACAAGGAAACTTATTTTGAAGACCTGCTGTCAATTTCCAAAAGCTATACAAATACTGAAGTGTTCATCATCTGCTACTTAATCTAACAGCATTGCAGCAGGTACAGTTAACCTACCCCAGTTGTAGCCATGTGCTAAAACAGCAAGGAAATACAAAGCCTGAGGTCCAACTTCTACTCAGTGCACTGGCATTGGCAATCAAGCTGACAGAAAAGTTGGGTTTTCTTATTTCTGTAGTTCTGATTATGTCCAAACCAGGTAAAAGTAAACAAAGTAGTCACTACGAATCGAAAAATTAAAAATTATTTTTTTTCTGGAAATACTACCATCACATTTCAGTGTGTTTAAACTACACTTCAGTACCCCAGACTAGGTTTTGGAGGAGCTCCAAGCTTTTTTAAATCCTAACCATATAACCCATCAACTGGTGATCCACAGTTGGCAAATGCTAATAAAGATAATGTAAAATTTTTGGTAAAATTTTTGAGAAAGTAATGGCACTGGCCTTAAAGTTAGTGTATGACAAAATATAAGAGATCAAATAAGATTGACTAGTAGCTATCTTAACATTGACTGTAGCATATTCCTGTCTACAGAGTTGCTGTTATGGTCTTGAAGCATTTTAAGTTTGCTTCATCCTATTACAATCAGGAGAAGTATCTCCAAATATTTTACAGAGCAAAATTAGGACATACACATATTCTACAGTGCCACATGCAACTCTCTTTTCTTGGTTGCCTGAACTAACAATTCAAATAAGAAGTTATTTATGGTAATAAGCTGTATCTAAAGAGTTTTTTGTAGTTATTTGATGTTTTCTAATAAATATATTAAACCAAGATAAAAAGATTAATCAAATATATTATATCACACAGATTATTTTACTCAGATCATAAAAAATGGAACAAATTACCATGAATAAAACATTAGTTGCATTTTCCTTTTAATTCTGCATCTGCTATCATACTTTATAGGACAAGAATCATCAGATACAAAGGTGTTAAGAGGAAAATAATTGTAATTAATTTTAACATAGCCAGAAACCAACACTTCTTTACAGCACAGAAGAAATTTCACGTTAATGAGAAAATGAGAAGGCAGATCTTCTTACACAGGCAGTTTCACAGCTTTTTTAAAAAATAAGAACTCCTTATCCTTCTAGGAAAACAAACAACAGCAAATTTTTTTCTCTAGGTTCTGAGGTCTATTTTCCAAACAAGACTATCAGATCACTTCCCTGGCTTTAAACTAGGATTTTAAATTTATTTTGCTTGTAGGTATTACATTAAGAACAATGCTATTCCAAAATGTGAATTGTCACTTCACTTTGCAGTTTCATTTCTTTTTTTTTGGATAACACTTTGAAGACATCTGCCTACTAGCAGTAAATGTATTGTACTTTGAAATACATGCCATACTTCCACAGACATCAGCCTCTACTGTTAGCCTACACTTGGTTCTCTGACAGAATACCTTATAAAAGCATAGTGCTTTGTATGAAGTCTTGCTTTCTTAATATTTCCACTATTCCCACATTCAGCTACAATATGTTGTTACTCTTACTGCATATGGAGTTCTCTTAAAGGAATAAGGAATAATTTAAGGTTTTTTTGGTTTAGATTTTTTGTTTGGTTGGGTTTTTTTTTTTTTTTTA